>JZKD02S1676021.1:22572-40991 GCA_000966675.3 Picea glauca
CCTTTGTTGCCATCAATACCAAAGGGGGGGATTGTTGGCATGTTTTACAGAAAGCGTATGCTTGTCATTGATGGAAAGTACAATAGTGATGATGGCTTGAGTATAGGTATAATGTGCCAGGCGAGCACCAGAAGTACTTTGGGATGACATAGCAGAGAAAGCTCGTGAAGACCATAAGAGATAGTGCAGAGGTGCATGCAGAGTGCAGAGTATGCGTGTTTGCCATTGATGGCAAAGATCATGACCAACAACACAACGATGATCGCATGGCAAGATCAGAAGCTAAATTCCATTTCAGGTATCATAAACAAATACTCCATTTTGGAGTTCTGGATACTAGGAGTTGGAGGAGTCAAGAGTCGACACTCTTCATCACAGGAGTCCCAAAGTGTCTAAATGCGAAGCGTCGAAAATCCTGAAACAGGCACATCAACTAGAGTTTCAGATGCCAGGAGTTGAAGGAGTCAAGAGTCAAGACTCTTCATCACAAGAGTCCCAAAGTGTCGAAATACGAAAAGCCAAAAATCCTGAAATAGGCACATCAACCAGATTTTTGGATACCAGGAGTTGGAGGAGTCAAGAGTCGAGACTCTTCATCACAGGAGTCCCAAAGTGCCGAAATGCGAAACATCAAAAAATCCCGAAACAGGCACATCGATCGAAGTTTCAGATACCGGGAGTTGGAGGAGTCAAGAGTTGAGACTCTTCATCACAGGAGTCCCAAAGTGCCGAAATGTGAAAAGCCAAAAATTCCGAAACAGGCACATCGACTGGAGATTCGGATACCAAGAGTTGGAGGAGTGAAGAGACGAGACTCTTCATCACAGGAGTCCCGAAGTGCCAAAAAGAGAAATTGTGAAAGTGTTGTATGGATAAGCGCTTGGTCACCTCCGGTGGTCACATCATCGAATAGCTTTAGAGAAGAGATCGAAGAGACAAGCTCCATTTTATAGGTTGGGACATGGAGAGTGGAGACGACTCATCACAGAATCCCTAAAATGCGAAATGTGAAATACGTGTTCAGAATTGGCCCCTGGTCATAACCTTTGGTCACATCGACGAAGGCTCAAGGGAGGAGGTAGCACGAAGCTAATCTCCATTTCAGAGATCGCGACTTGGAGAGATGAGATGCCTCACCACAGAAATGCCGAAATGCAGAATTGTGAAATGGCGAAATAAGCGCAAGACCCATTATTTATGATCCAACAGTGCAAGTTATTCAGGAATATGATCGAAGGGATACTGTTGCTCTTCATAGTTAATTGATCAGTGGAGATTTAGTTGCTGATGGGGTTTTTGGAGGTTCATAGTGTAACTTCTAGAAACTACTGATTGTTTCTGCTAGAGGACTCGAAGAGACTTCAGGGTGATCGCTAGAGAAGCTGAAGATTCTCAAGGCATCTTCCAGTGGAATGAAGACTGTTCAGGAGGTGATTGATAGATGGAAGAGCGTTGAAGACTGTAACTACAACAGAGAGGATGAGCTTGACTGTGACAGAGAAGACGAAGAGTCTAGACTGCTAGACAGGCTAAGGAATCTCAACATAACACCCAGTGATGATGGACACATGGGTTTAACAACTAGAGAAGCTGAAGAGTTGTAATGATGATCAGGCAGACCACTCGACATGAAGAGCATGCATAATCATTGCGCATATGGTGTGGGGCTTCTAGAGAGAGGAATCAAACACGGGTGTTATCGGACTAATCGATAGGTGCATAGACTAACAGATCTCCCTAGATCCACCTGGATCTAGAACAAAACAGGACAGGACATGGCTCTTTCCCTAAGTTGTGATCATTGAATCTGCTAAGAAGGAGGAATAAATGACATACCTTTATATCGCTTCCTTAGGTCTCTGTTGCTCTCACTTCACTCTGGTGCTCTCATGAGGTCAAGTCCAAGACAACACAAATCAACCAAAGTGAAGATAGAAAAATGTATTCAATGTCAACTTATGCATATGATCAAGGAATTACACAATAAAGTAAGAGTGACTTTATGGGAAAGGGATAAGTCGTTGTATCATATTAATTGAAAGTAGAAGGTACAACCTGATCGCCTTGATGTCGCAAGCTTCCTTTCAGTGACCCTTGGTTCCAACATACACACTTTCTATGTACTTGCATGAAGAAGATCCAATTCCTCTTGATAGACCAACTAGAGCCTTCAAGCCTCTGTCCAAGCAGGGTTCTTCACACAATTCTTTCACCAATTATTCATTCAATCTTGCTTAACCTTTTCCATGAGAAACCCTTCAATATATAGGAGAAGGAGAGATGGTTACATGGATGAGGATGATCCCATCAAATCTGAGAAGTCAGTAAAATGAAAACCATACGAATGTCAACTCATTTTCTAGAATATTCCCTTCTAGAACCCTTGAGACCTCTTCTCTTTTCCAAGCTTGAAAAACAAGTTCGCACCCTATGTATGTAGCAAACTACAAGAAGTTCACACCCTAGTTGTAGGTGGCCTGCGAGAATGAGGGATTCTCGCACCCTAGGTCATATGCAGCCTGCGAACTCACTTTGAAAATATGTTTTTGGAAGGAGACAAGATCCACTTTTCTTAGGCAAAACGTCCTTGTTGGGAGACTGAATACACCATTGTTAATACATCACCAGAGTGACCAAAATAACGTGTAACAGAATGCCCCCCAAAGTATGAGGCCAGAATCAATGACAACCGAAATACTTTGTAAACTGTGTGTGTGTGTGTCAGAAACCAGGAGTGCACCTAATCAAAAACCTGCAAACAACCAAGCATCTGCAAAATATAATACTAGTTTTGAGGTAGGCATTCCCATACTCACATCACAAATGGACGATATCATGAACGTGGGTTATGGCCACCAATCATACACCGTGGATCCATGACGTCAAAAATACTACATAGCCACCAAGAATACACTGAGGATCTATGTGAGAAGACTCAAATTAGGACGCCATAGCCATGAGACATACAAAGTGGATCTATGTGTTGATGAAAATCATACATACTCCATCGCAGACTAGATCAAAAAGATGAAACCCAGGGTCTTCAATCCCACCACCTGAAAGTATGAATCTAACCATGTGATTACATGTGCCGAAGTCGAACATGGTAGAAACCACCTGATTACTAGTCATTGATGAAACTGTTAACAAGTGCGAGGGAAATCACCATTAATGTCAATGACTCCCAAGGTACACTAGTACAATACAATGAATGTGAGTAAATGAGCTGAGGTCGAACATTCAATGGAATCTCTTGATCAGGGGTCAATAATGAAAACCCACTGTTGAAAGCAATAGAACCTTCCATTGAGGCATGCAAGTTCCAAGGTACCAAATAATTTCTAAGTCTTGTTTCCGGATAATGAGTTGGAGTCGACAGAACAAAACTCGTCACAGGAGGGCCTTGATGTATCCCCCATCAATGACACAGAATGAGTAATAGATTTTTAAGGTGAAACAGAGTATGAATATAGGTTGAAACAGACACAGGGAAGGTTGACACAGTAAGAATGGACAACTATAGATGACCGACTCAATAGAGGTTTTGGATGTAATTCTCTTGAACATATGAACGACATGACCAGGGATTTGGAAGCACTGACTCAGAGACGACTCAGGAGAAGACCTTGTAGCAAGTTGAATGAGAGACAAATGGATTTCCCAAACCAGCTTCAAATAATGGATAGGGATGTCATGTTCAAGAGCGACACTTACTGCCAATAATATGAATACGAAAACACATCCCTTTCCCAAATTTTCCCCCACCATTTCTGGCGAGCACCTCTTTATTTTTACGCAAGCTTGAGGAGGATAACATATGCTTGTTGATGTAATCTCATCCTTCGGATGAGTCCCTCGGAGTATGTTTAACGAACCCTAGGAAGGATTGGTTCAGTCCCATTACGGGTCTTTCGATGTTTGTTTAACGAGTCCAAAGATAGAAAACTTGAAGGTTTTTCATGATTATAGAGTCTGGAAAAAGACTTAAAAGAGAACTCTCTCAGTTCCTTTTTCGTAAAGTAGTCCGATGAGATCTAAAAAGAGATAAATTATCACCCAATAGATGTTTTCTTCAAAAACTTTAATGAGCGTGAAAAGAACAAGGTCGCTCGACAATCTTTTCATGTTTAGAGAGTCTGAAAAGAGCTTAAAGAGAACTCCAGGGGGTTCCTTTTTCGTATAACCTTTATGAGCCTGAAAAAGTGATAAAAGTGCGCTCAATTACGTTCTCATGCATTTTTGAGCATGAGAACGAACAAAGACCACCCTCGAGGTTTTGTCTAAAAACCATAAAAAACAATTAAGCATGCGATGAAAAAGAGAAAATATCCGTACTCCTTCATGTGGACTTCAAATTCGTTATATCTGCAAAAAGTCACACTCATAGGGCTATTAGGTTTTAGGTTTGATGAATAAAACAATTATAAAAATTAACAAAAATGGTAAAAAGTAAATATAAGTGGGTAAAAGGGATTTTAACATAGTCATTGTGACTTTGCCAAGAATTTAGCCCAAAACCACTCTTTTACCCTTGAATTTCAGTGCTCGATTGCAGAAGGTACAAGCAACCATTTGGTGAACCATCTCTATTAGCGAGTTAAGCTCCTTGTCTTCTACCTTTTCATGGTTCAATTTTTTGTTTTCATTGTCAAATTTCAAGTTTTTGAGTTTGTTTTAGGGCCAAAACTTGCGCCCAGGCATTCTCGCAGGCTAGCCATACAGGACCTGCGATAATGCATGATTCTCGCAAGTGGCCCCAAAGGCACCTGCAAGAACCTCGCACTGTGCTAAAGGGGACCTGCGAGGGCCGCAAAATGAAAATTTACTTTGATTTTTTCTCAATGAAAAATATGCCAAGGCTTGAAATGAGTGGCTGACTCTCTTCTTATGGTTCTTGTGCAAGCATTTAACCATCACGATGTTGTAGTGGTGCGAAAGAGAGCATGAAGAGGATGATGCTATTGCTGGGAATGACCCAGGCACCGTTACCACTCTCATAGACTGTGGTCTCTTGAAATTCTTTCTAATCCCGGGCATGAGGGCCCAAGTCAGGTTGTTGGAGTACCTCATTCATATGTGGGACGTGGACCAACAAGTATTCCACATGGGGGTCCACACATTGTCTTTGGACATCGAGGACATTTACTTCCTAACAGGACTATCAAGGCATGGGTACCATGCTATCTTGAACGGTAGCCGAGGTGGTGGGCTGCCTATGAGTGAGTATTGTCATCAGTACTATGTTCCAGAGGCAGAAAGAAGCAAAGGAAAGGTGGCCATTTTGGGGGTCCAAGATTTGACCCTTCACACCATCTTGTTCACCATTTCTCATATGGTTGGGAGCGTTTCTTCACACATGTCTCTCTGGATCTATTTTCAGTACGCCATAGAGTGTACTGAGCCTCGAGTCTTTAACTGGTCGGACGCAGTCCTTCGTAGTATAAAGAGGCAGTTGAAAAAATGCAGGAAAGGTGACCTAAAGAAATTCAAGTATGGATCACTTTTGGTGTCCTTCTTTCTTGAGAGGGTTCCCTTGCTGAGATCATAGGTTGACTGGGGTTTACCGGCCCCGCAGGATTCGAGGATGTTGAGGTGGTGCAACCTCATGGCTCGACATGTAGTTGGGCCTATCATCAAATACAATGATTCCTTCTTTGACTGGTTGCGGCCACAGATGTTGATGGTCAACGATTATGCCTATGCCGGGTTGGATTTCCGAGGGGATTCGGATTTTTCCCTACCTGAGGACGCTCAGTGGGGAGATCTAGGTAAGAAGTACACATTTTGTTCTTTTAAATGTTTTTGTAATGTTTATCATATGCAAATGTTTTTATGTTTGTCCAAGGTCTAATTACAAAAAATATTTTTGATGACACAGACGTGGGGCCTTATCGACCTCCGGGTACCTCTCCTATTCAGCAACGAGGAGAGGTGGCTCCAGTGCCACGATGGGATGCTGAAGATTATGAGGAAGTGGAGCAAAACTTAGAGGGGTTGACTGCTGACATTCCGGACATGCCTATCGGAGAGGTCCCTCGGCGTTATCAACGCCATACGGTGGGCGTGTCATAGTCTATTGGACGACTACTTCATAGGGTTACCCGGGCAGTCGTGTGTTATCATGAGCGTCACCCATGACGCTACTTTGTAGAAGCTATGAGCTTCAGATTTTGAAATTTGGTCCTTGGATAGAACGTTTTTGTAAAAAACTTTTGATCGTTATATACATATATACAGCTTCTACCAGCTTATCTTGTGTTATGTGATACATGTGATGTGATTAGTTTATAAATGGCCCAAATGGATGTCTAATACATAGTTAGCTAACGCATCAGTTAATGTATTTAGACATCTAGGAATATGTTAATATTCAATATAATCAAAATAACGTTCCAAGAGGAGAATTCGTAAATATACCCTTAATAAAGTAGGACTTCAAATAGCATAGACATTACTTAACTGTAGTACTACTAGCTGCAAATCAAGTCATACAACCAAATGATAGATACCGAGAAAGATAGCATCAATCAACAATTCGATAATGGCGCTATACTCTGCAATATTGTTGGTCGCATGACCGAGACACACACCTCGTAGAGTGATCAGTTCGTTTGTAGGGGTGTAAATTTCCCAAGCAGCAGAAGCAAGGTTCTGAGTACTATGGCTAGTTCCATCAGCGAAGCCAATGTGGGGTAGAGAAGACTCTAAGATATGGAAACCAAACACAACATAACATAAGGGCAGAGACCAGACAAGGAAAAAACAAACTAGAGTAACACACAAGAAGTATGATACAATAAAATACAAGTACTCATGCACAGGTGATCTTAGGCATAGTACTTCTTTAAGTACAACCCATTTCTGGGTTCACTCAAAGGGATATCATCGTAATCGACTAACTCATAAGCTCCTTTCTCCAGAACTCGTCTAACGATGTAAGGACCTCACCACATAGCTTCAATTTTTCCAACTCCTAGAATATCCTGGTCTTATTCGTAAATGAGAACCATATCACCTTTGGAGAAAACGTGAGGCTTGACATGTTTGTCGTATTGGGCCTTGACACGTTTTTTTTGGGCTTCTATGACTAGGGTAGCGTTGCGTCGAGTTTCGTCTAATCGCATGAGATACAATAGGCGTTCTTCTTCGGTAGAAGTGTTTGGTAGGAGTTCAACAACTAGTTTTAGGGAGGGTATCTCACATTCAATCAGCAGGATGGCTTCTAGACCATAGACTAACTGGAATGGTGTAAAGCCGGTAGCAGACTTAACAGACGTCCGGTAAGCCCACAATGCTAAAAACAACATTGTGTGCCAACTCGTTTTGTGAATCCCTGTCATTCATCGAAGCATGGTTATGAGGACTTTATTAATTGCTTCGACTTGGCCATTGGCTTATGGGTAATAGGGCGTTGAGTTTTCATGGCGAAGACCCAACTTTTCTTTCAGTTCGAACATCATGAAGTTTCTAAAGTGACTATCGTGATCGGTGGCGATAGCCTGAGGAACACCAAAACGAGCTATGATGTGATTGAATATGAATAATTCTGCAGTCTTTCTGGTGTTGTCAAATGTGGGCATCACCTCGACCCATTTCGTAAAATAGTCTATGGCTAGAATAATGTATCCATGCCCCCTGGTCGAGTGAGGGTGACATGTCATGAAATCGATACCCCATTTCACAAAAGGACTGACGGAGACCACAGGGTGAAGAGGAGCGGGATGTGATCGTATTTTATGGTTGTAGATCTAGAAAACGTGGCACTTTTGGATGGCAATTATACAATCGTTAAATAAAGAGGGCCAAAAATACCCAGCTCGCAAGATCTTCTGGGCAGTGGCATACCCATAAATGTGACCACCACAGGCTCCAGAATGGCAGTCATTTAAGGCTTTCTCAACTTCGTCAAACATGAGGCAGTGCCGAAAAACTGAGTCAATCCCACGACAATAAAGAGTATCACCAAGGATAATATACTGACGGGCTTGGTAGCGTATTCGACGGTGGTCAGTACTAGACAAATTGGGCCGGAAAGTCTGGGTTTGAAGATATATGATGATATCTTCGTACCAAAGATCATCGAAACTAATCAGGAAAAGGGATTCATCAGGTAATGAATCGGCTGATACCTTTTCCATCTTAGAGTAGGGAAAGTCACATATCAACTCAGCAAACACTAAGGATTTCTTGGACTTAGCGCATTCGAATTCCAAGTCAAACTCCTGGAGTATCACGATCCATTTGGAGTATTTTCCCCCTAGGAGTTGACATGTGAGAATGTGTTGCATAGGGTTGTAGTTAGAAATTACCGTAGTCTTGCGAGAGAGGATATAGTGCTGGAAACATTGAACTACTTGGACGGTTGCCAAGGCCAGTTTTTCAACATGTAAATAATTGGTTTTGGTAGGCCTTAGACTTCGAATCAAGTAATAGATGACATGTTCATCATGAGAATCATCCTCCTGGATGAGAACCATAGCAATGGTGTAATCCGAGGCTGCGAGGTAGAGGAAGTAATCGTGACTGTAATCAGGGGGGAAGAGAAGTGGAGCTCATGTCAGGGACAGTTTCAGAGCTTCGAAAGATTTGTTTGCGATGGTATCCCATATGAACTTGGATCCCTTTTTTAGTAGTCACGTAAATCTAAGAGTTATCTCGACATAGTTCGGGATGAAACAACGAAGAAAGTTTTCTTTCCCTTGCAAACTTTGTAACTAGTGAAGTGTAGAAGGAGGAGGGAAATTGAGAATCACCTCGACCTTCAAAGGATCTACCCTGATCCCTTGACGTGAAACGATAAAGCCTAGAAGTCGACTGGATTTGACACAAAAAACTCATTTGTGAGGATTCAAGCGTATATGGTAAAACTGACATCGGAGTAAAATGGCTCAGAGGTGTATTGGATGATTGAACCGGCGCATGGAATGAGTGGGTAAGTCATCAAGATATGGCTGCACGATGTGATTGATATCATGGAAGGCATAAGACATAGTGTGCTAGAAGGTTGCGCCAACATTTTTTAGACAGAAAGGAAGCTTCTGATAGGCAAAATTTCCCCAAGGACAAATAAAAGCAGTTTTTTTTTGGTCCTCGGGAACAATATTGATTTGATTATACCCGGAGAAACCATCCATCAGGGAGAAGATTTCACTTCCAGTGCAATCGTTGAAAATATGGTCGACGAAGGGGGTAGGAAAGTTGTCTTTAGGACATGCTTTGTTAATATCCCTATAATCAACGCACACACAGATTGTGCCCTATTTCTTGTCTATCGGGACAAGATTGGAAACCCAGTCAGTGAGAGCCACCGGGTAAATAAAGTCGGCTTTGATAAGTTCCTCAACTTCAAGCTTGATAGCGGCCTCTTTACGTGGGTGGACTAGACGAAGGAATTTCTGGATAGGTTTAGTGTTTGGGTATGTCTTGATCTCATGTATCACAATGTCGGGGTCAATACCCGACATTTCTTCATAGCTCCAGGCGAAGACGTCACAAAATTCTTTGAAAAGTGACTTGTAGGTGACGATTTCGTCAGGGGAACATGAAGCTCTGATATGCACATTTTCAACAATTCCAGGTTTGATGGATATGTCGAGGGGAATAGTGGGTGAGATATTACTTAAGTTCCCTTTGGAAAACACATCGTGTGTGGACTCGAGAACAGTGGAAATGATGACAATGGTCGATGGGGTTGAGATCCGTTGGTAGATCTCGATGGTGTGTTGTTCCAGGAAGAGGATGGAACGATGATGTCCATTGTCCCAGGGGGTGTCTTCCATAACATACATAATCATCTCGTCTATGGGAAAAATGACACGGAATGGATCTGGAGATAAATCACCAAGAGAGGGGGTAGAAGGGGTTGCCGATTGAATGGCCTGGCGGATTCAACCGGACTCAACGGAATTTTGTCGCCATAACGAAGATGATCGTCGGGGTTGGGTACCAGCCATGGGTTGTGAGATGTAGGGGTTCCATGAATAGAGGTGGAGATCATGTTGATTGAAGTGACAGACAGATGTGGAACATCGGGTGGTGGAATGGGGAAGGTGCCCATTAATGAGGAGTCTGTAAGAAGACCTACACCGATGTTCTCATATCCAGGGGGGGTTTTGGCGATGAACGGTACATTGCTAGTACATGTATATGAGTTAAAGAAGGCTAATTGGTCGATGGTAATTACCTTTCCTTGATGTGGGAAATGGACAACACGAAAAAGAGTCGACACAACTGCGTGCATGGAATCAATCCAGCTACGGCCAAGCAGAAGATTGTAATCGAAAGGAGCATCAAAGACTTCCACTTCAACTTGGACTATTTTTCCTTCTAATGTGATTGGCAACGATGGGAGGACGCCGTAAGGTTTAAAACCAGAGCCATTAAAGGCTTTGAGTGTGTTGTGGGATTCATTCAAAGAGGGAGAGTCGATGGATTTCCAGCATGTAATAGACATGACACACGTCGAGGCACCCTCATCGATAACAGTTCTACAAATGTTTTTGTCGGAGACAATAACTTGTATTTGGAATGTGAGTTGAGGGGGTAACCTTGGAATGTGATCTTCCAAGTCAAAAATTATTAAATCCGTATCTGTAGGGTCAATTCCACCAATAACTTTCAAAAGTGCCTTCCGTTGTATAAGACAACTTTGAAGGACTTCGAGGGATAACATCGTGGATGGTGCTTGGGCCAAATCTTCAACAATGTTGTAGTTCTGGGCAGCACAGGCATGAGGATTGAAAGACGATTTTTGAACGATGCCCTTTGGAGGAGGGCAAAGAGCTAGGTCAAGGATCGGTCATTAGATATGAAGAGGACCATTGGTAGGTGGAGTCGTGGGCGATGGTTGGACCAATGAAGGAGGTATAGCATAAACCTTCTCTTTAGAAGAGGAATAATCTTTGGCTCGAGTGGTAAGGGCGATGTCATTTTTCTTTAAATCTCTTGTACACATTAAGACATAGGATGTATTGGAGGGGGAGGGTTGGTCATGAATGAACAATTGGGCCTGTTGTTGAGAAGGGAAGGGTTGTGACAAAACGGCCAGAATGGGTGGTTTCGGGGTCCCTTGAAGGAACTTAGTAACCTTGGTTCGTCGTGGACAATCCTTAGTGTAGTGATCATCACCATAGATAAGACAAGGGTATCGGGGTTTGTGCTTATCCTTATCTTCAACAGGTGAGGTTTTGGTTCTTTCTTCTTGCGAATTATTTTTGTCCTCCTTATTCTTACCCTTTCCCTTTCTGGATTTGTTTTTACCGGCGTGGGTAGATTTAACAACGTTTACCTCAGAAGTCTTGTTGGTGGGAGGGGTAGGAGAAAGAGAATTTTAAACATTAGAAGAAATGGATTTGGGGTTGTTGGTGGAGGTTTGGACGGAATGAGGTTGGGTATGGAAAGTGCCAATCACACCATCAGCCGCATGAGAAGCAACAGGGGTAGTTGAAGTGGAAGAAGTAGAAGGACGAGGTGCATCAGAGAGTAAGTCGTAAAGAGTACCCATTTGTGAGTAAACGAGGTCAAGGTATTGAGCATGACTAATGGCCTGTTCTTCTGTGATGACTCCACCCATGGCGATGTCATGACCGATTTCATTCACAAATAATTTCATGAACCATTCTTCTAGCAACTAATCAGGAAGTTTGAGTTTGATGAGACGTCGTCTCCGTCGCCATTCATGAATGTGATCGGAGATATGAGTGGCTTTGGTTTGTTTAAAAGAGCTCAAAATCTCGGTCCCTGTTTCATAGCGGATCAGTAACTGGTAGTGGGTGAGGAAATCCATAGAGAGAGTGTTGAATTTGGAGAAGAAACCTCGTGGTAATTTTATATACCACTTCGCGGAAGAACCCATGAGAGTTCGTTGAAAAAGGTGTAAACGAATAGAGTCATCCATCAAGGAGTTGGATGAGCACCAAAGGTGAAAAGTCATTATGTCATTTTTTGGGTCCTCTCCCACTTTGACATTGAATTTAGGGATGCCAGAGGGTATTTTGGCTGGTATGGCGGGCCATTGGGGAGAGTGACAGATTGGATCATTTAAAATCCTTGACAGATCTGGGAGGTCCAGAGTGGATAAGAAAGGTAACTGTCTATTCACATGTGGGTACTGGTGGCTTTGGGGAGGGAGTCCTGTCGACAAACCAATGGGACCATAAGTAGTCTGCATATAATGTGAATATCCAGGTAGATTCAGTGGTTGTTGTGGAGGCAAGTAATTCATGAGATTGTACCCTTGAGTAGGGGCGTGGGGTTGAGCGTTCGAGCCCCAAATAGGATTAGATGTAACTAGATATGGTTGGCCTATACCGAGAGGTATAATGGATGTAGCTGGAGGCTGTTTCCCCCCAGTTGATTGAGGATTATGTTGTATCAGATGATTCCAATACTGGTCCAAGGATGGAGGTATGTTTTTTCCATAGGGTGGGGTCGGTGGGGTTTGTGCTCTGAACAGGGGTTTTTTCCAATCAGGGGTTGTGTTCCAATTGGTATTTTCCCTGCAAGGGGGGGTTGAGTTAAGCCTCCTTGGTAAAATTGTCCACCAACAGGAATCTGGTAATTTGGTGTGAATGACGGAATGGTGCCACTAGGATCAGTGCCTCTAATAGAGGATGGAAAAGGTCCTCTGAAAGGTGGGGGAGGAAGTGTCGGAATGAAACCAAGAGGAGAGTGCCCAGAAGAAGTGGGACCACTAGGAGTTCTGTGTGTGATTTGCGTAGGAATGGGAATATAGGAATTCAATGCGCGGTATCCAGGTGGAAGAGTCGGGATGACTCTAGGCAAAAGCAGTGTGCCAATAGGGTCTTGGATAGCCGCGGTAATCCCGGTGTGAGGACTCATAGTATCTATGTAATGGACCATTTGTATAGGAAGATTCAAGATGTGGTCAGCTCATGGAGCTTCTATACCAGGAAAATAATAAGTAGTAGTAAAAGGTACTGCGTATGGGTCAGAGGTTTCAGGGAACGTAGGTGAGACGGTGATATCAATGCCTGCTCCTGAACCAAAGAGATCCTGTCTAAAAATGCCAGTAGCCCAAAAAGGATCTTGACCCTCAGATCCTGGAAAAGGTCCAGTCGGTGATCCATAAGACAAAACAACCAATTCTCCGGAAGAATTTACTCACATAATATGTCTCTCAAAGTTGAGATGAAGTCGAAAGTCCTCTCGAGAATTGGAAATTTAGAATTGTTCTAGAGAGTCAGTTCTTTCCACTTGTGGAGTGGTGACATCCTGGACTTCACTCTGTTGAGGAGAGCCCTCTGGTGAGTTGGTAGGCAAGGGTTGAGAACCTTCCAAATTTTCTGGGGGTAAGCCTTGCATTCTACATGAACGACATGGAGGTTCAATTATGAATGAATTACAAACTTATGAAAAAAATTCTACGGTCAACTTGGGTAAACAAACAATGTGCGCTAGTAAAAACTCTAGGAAACAATACCAAGCAAACAAGACCTTCTAATTCTGAAGTCACTAGTTGGTGATGAAATCCAACGTCGCAACAACAAGATGAGAAGGGGCTGGGCTAGGGTGGAAAATTTACGTTGACGATCTGCTTAACGGACTTACACCCTAGTGCAATCTCCCACACATAATTGTGGGTATACCCTCCAAGGAGCCCGAGTGAGTTTGGCCAACGTCGATTCCAGGTACCGTGAACACTTGCCCCTTCACATTCACCTTGTGTAAGACCCTAAGAATATAGGTCACTAAGGTTACCACCAAAAACAATAAATCCTGGGGGGACAGTCAACAGTTCGATCCACACGCAAAGGCAGGGTATCTAGCCCAAAATAAACTTGAGAGGCTTCCACTCATCATTGTGGGTATACCTTTAAGTGAACCCCATAATACGTGCAATCTCTACACCAATATCAACAAAGTAGGGTGAGTAACTCTATCAATATCAATGTGACCTTGAGTTTGACCCTTGTGTGAGAAGGGCTTCCCAGGACAAAATGTTGCAAATGGAATTTGACACTCCTTAACACAAGATGTTATTGTGTGTTTTGTGCTTTGGAGAGTGTATCTCTCTGCCTATTCCAAAGCTCTCCCCAGTAGAGTCGCCAATTTTATTATCATACTAATCGGTAGGTGCAGACACTAACAGATCTCCCTAGATCCACTTGGATCTAGAACAAAACATGATAGGACATGGCTCTTTCCCTAAGTTGTGATCATTGAATATGCTAATAAGGAGGAATAAATGACATACCTTTATATTGCTTCCTTAGGTCTCTGTTGCTCCCTCTTCGCTCCGATGCTCTCGTGAGGTCAAGTCCAAGACAACACAAACCAACCAAAGTGAATATATAAAAATGTACTCAACGTCAACTTATGCATATGATCAAGGAATTACAAAATAAAGTAAGAGTGACTTTATAGGAAAGGGACATGCCACTGTATCATATTAATTGAAAGTAGAAGGTACAACCTGATCACCTTGATGTCGCAAGCTTCCTTTTAGTGACCCTTGGTTCCAACACACAGACTTGCTTTGTACTTGCATGAAGAAGATCCAATTCCTCTAGATAGACCAATTAGAGCCTTCAAGCCTCTGTCCAAGCAGAGTTCTTCACACAATTCTTTCACCAATTCTTCATTCAATCTTTCTTAACCTTTTCCATGAAAAAATGTTCAATATATAGGAGAAGAAGAGATGGTTACATGGATGAGGATGATCCCATCAAATCTGAGAAGTCATTAAAATGACAACCATATGAATGCCAACTCATTTTCTAGAAGATTCCCTTCTAGAACCCTCGAGACCTCTTATCTTTTCCAAGCTTGAAAAATAGGTTCGCACCCTATGTATGTAGCAAACTGTGAGAAGTTTTCACCCTAGTTGTAGGTGGCCTGCGAGAATGAGGGATTCTCTCACCCTAGGTCATATGCAGCCTATGAACTCACTTTGAAAATATGTTTTTGGAAGGAGACAAGATCCACTTTTCTCAGGAAAAAAGTCCTTGTTGGGAGTTTGAATACACCATTGTTAATACATCACCAGAGTGACCAAAATCATGTGTAACAATGGGGAAATGGCATGATGTGGGCAGGAGCTAAAATACACAAAAGAGGCATAATTCAGAGAATCAAAAGTAGACGCAGAGCATAAAGCACAGCAGAAGCAAAGAACAAAGATACATAGTTGAGACACTAAAAGAAGGTTGAGGTGCAATTGTAAAGAAGAGCAAAAGATCATAAAATGCAAGAATATGCAGGTAGAGAGACATTGATACATGGGAGAAGAGCAGTGTAGAAGAATAGTGATTAGACTAGTAAGCCATTGATGAACATTATATCACTGTAATAAGTTTCAGTAGCAAAGATTTATATTTCAAGGTGGTAGGGAGGTGCTATGGAGGACTGTTGTCCTCATAGGTTCAAGTGGGTGCTTGAACACAGGGAGTTGTAGCTTCCATCTGGTTGTAGCCAGAGAAACTAGGGTGGTAGGGTGGTGCAAGGGAGAACTATTGTTCTCTGTTACACAGGTTGGTACCTATGTGACTGGAAGTTGGTGCTTCCATCCAGTTGGTGCTGGAAAACTTAGGAAGTTGTTACTTCCTTCTAATGGGTGCTAGAAAAACCAAGGAGTTGGTGCTTCCTTCTAGTAGGTGCTAGACAAAACAGAGAGTTGGTTCTCTCAGCAAGTTGCATCTTGCAAAACAGAGGTTGTAGCCTCATTATGAGTTGGTGCTCATAAGTATGATAATGTACAGAATGTAAAGATTACTTATCATATAAAGAAGAAGAGGATTTTACCCTTTATGGGTTTCCTCGGGAAATATCTGTCTCTGTATATTTCATATGTGTGAATGATGTTG
The DNA here is from genome assembly GCA_000966675.3 of Picea glauca. Lineage (NCBI taxonomy): Eukaryota > Viridiplantae > Streptophyta > Pinopsida > Pinales > Pinaceae > Picea > Picea glauca. The sequence goes on from JZKD02S1676021.1 coordinate 38,397, forward strand.
AATGTTCTATTGCTTACTTCCCTGCATTATTGTGAGTGTCATTCAGTTCTCTGCAAAGAGTTTAAAATAATCATAATTGTTTAAGCTAGGTAACAGCTGGTTCACCCCCCCGCCCCCCTCTCAGTTTTGAAACCCTACCGCCTCAGACTTCACATCCATAAAGAATAGCAGGTGTAACAAGAGTCTCAAATAGGAGTTTCTTCTTATCCCAACTCCAAAAATTAGCTGATTTACAATTGTTTTCAAGCCCATAATAAGCTTTCCATCCCCCAATAATTATTTTCTCAATGCTATAATTCCAATTGAGCTTGTGGTGAATATTGATTCCAAGATATTTGTATGAATTCACTTCCTCCAAGTTGTTGTTTTCATATACGAAGGTATCATAAGTGATCTTATTGGATTTAATAATCATGACCTTAGTCTTATCATTATTAATAGTCATGCCCATATTAGAGGAAAAATATTTGAGGATTCTTAGTTGGTTTTCAATATCATGGGGACTCCTTGCCATAAGAACGATATCATTGACATAAATAGTAATATTGATGACTATACCAGTGAGAGTAGGGCCGACACAACCTGTTTTTTCCAAGCAATCTTGTAACTTGTCAATGTATATGCCAAAAAGGGTAGGGGACAAGGGACAACCTTGTTTGACTCCAATATTGCAATTAATCGCTTTTGACCAGCCCTCAGTATTTTAAAACTTAGAAATAACATTCTCATACATCCTTATTGTAGCTGCCGTCAACTCGAGAGGCACTTTTATCTCTTCCAACCTATTCCAAAGGTTTTTCCTATGAACCATGTCAAAAGCTTTTCTAAAGTCAACAAAACAATAAAAAAAATTGGTTTTAGTATTGCAAAATTCCTCTGCAATGATCCTAAAGGTAACAAGATGGTCCACGGTTGAATGATATCTCCTAAACCCAGCCTGACCTTTATAACTTTTACCATGAATTTCTAGCCAAAGGATAATCTTCTTTTCCAAAATAACTTCATAAATCTTGGCTAAAATCGAGCTAATCATAATGGTCCTATAATTAGAGGGAATGTTTGTATACCCATTTTTAAAAATAGGAACAATGAGGCTTTGCGTCCATGGTTTAGGGAAGCCCCGCTTGACTACTAAATTGAAGATCTTGTGTATGTGAGGGATAAGGATAGGCCCTTTGATTTTAAAAATTTCATCTTGGTAACCTTCAATGTCCTTAGCTTTCCCATTTGCAAGCCGCTTAACCCCGAACTCTATGTCATCTAAAGAAAAAACTTCTTCCTTTGTAGGGACAAGAGGAATGGTTTCCATGGAATTAGGGAACTCGTAAATACTTTTAAGGTAGGAATTTCAATCACTTAAGGGAATCCTATTATTTTCTTTAGTGTTGCGGTTTAGAATTTGGCTCAAGAATTCCTTAGGATCCAACTTATATAGTTGTGAAAGTTGCTCTTGCCTTTTATTGATATAGTACCTTTTTTTCTTTTAATTAGGGCTTTATACGTATTTATCTTATCGAGTTTTAAGGATTCATTAGAAGCATCCCTAATGGATTTCCTAGCAATTTTACATTCTTTATCATACCAAGGTTTGGTCGTTCTATTATTCTTTTCATAAGACACCTCAAAAGAGAACTTGTTAATAGAAGTGGAAAGGGTAGTTGTAAAATTATGATAGAGTTCTTCAATGTTGTCCTTATAAGTTAGGAGATTTAATTTACTATTTAAATCCTTTAAGAAAAGGTCAAGTTTACTTTGGTCAAAGCACAAATTCCTTTGATTATCAAAATTCTCTTCAATGACGCTCCTGTGCATGCAAAAGTTTAGAGTTAGGGTTAAATTTTTATGATCAAAGTCGAGCTCATGGTCATTTAAAAGGTCAAAAGTTGTTATTTGGTTGGAAATGGGGATATCGAATATCACATAATCTACGAAACTACTACCTAGCCCATGAATACAAGTCATCTAGTTGGAGTTTGGTCACTTCATTACTCCATTGCAAATTATTAGGTCTTGAGTGCTACAGAGCTTGACTAACTCATTACCAAACAAATTCTCAACTAGGTCTTTAGAGCTTCTTTTGTAGCTATTGAATAAAACAAGGTCCTCATCTAGCCATAAAGGATTATGGTTGGAATCAATACTTAAAAGAGTAGCTTGTTTAGTTGCAGTCCTAGCATTAAAGTCTCCTAGTAGGAGGATATTGACTTCATTTTTCAAACTATAAGTATCTTGTTATAAATTATTATAGGGACATTTGTTATCTAGATTGTTTTTTTTAATAAAAAGTAGAATTAATAGTTGCAAAATAGAAAAATGCTATATACATCTTAGCATTGGTGTCTGGAATTTCTATCCAAATGTACTAATTGAGAGGGCCAATCTTATGAAGTTGAATGTGAGGAGAAATGCTCTTTCTAATATAACAAACTATGCCTCCTACCTATCCCTCTATGGTGGGATTTTTTGTTCCATGCCGACCACAAGACAAATCATTTTATGTTAGGGACATTAGACTCCTCATGCTCCCAAGTTTCAACTAGACAAATAATATCAATATCACTTGGGATCCAACTTATCATAGAACCTATCCATAGT
>JZKD02S1676021.1:47487-59052 GCA_000966675.3 Picea glauca
AATTATTTTTTGTATTATCTATATATTGATGATGATGATGATGATGATTAACGTTTACTAAGATCAAATTGGTCTATCGAACTTTAACAAGGTAAGTGATTACTTGCAATTCTCTAGAATTTTGTTTATGTGCTCCAAAAACATTAAGATAAGCTTTCCAAGATCACCATAGTTTTGTTGAGTTAAGAGGTTAGGAAGGTTGGTAGTGTGAAAAATATTTTGAAAATGAAATCTAATATGGGTATAGGCTTCACGATCTAAGATATATTTTTTTCATCTTCAACCTTCTTAATGTCACAAAGGTGACATTCTCTTTCATCCCATGATGTTTTAGGAATTGACCAATTCCCTTGGCAAAACAGATAGATAATTTTGATCTTCTAGATTAGGGTTGATTACATCCTTATAATACCTTAATTTTATTTTTTCCTCTAACTCTTTATCACACCACATTTTCTCCATAAATTTTGATTTGATGATTTTTTTAATAGTATCTTTATTAAGCAAAATGGTATCTTCCATGATTCCCCAATAGTTTAGCCAAGACCGAGCATCTTTATGCCATCCTCGCTTGAGTCGATGGTGGTTACGACTCGATTTTGAAGCAATTTTAGGAAGCCTCTTGTCTTCCATGTTGTTTAACTTGTTCTTATACATTAGGTATCTAGTCATAGCGATGCTCTCAATGGGGGAGAGGCTTGTTTCTAAGAGGAGGATGAGATAGGGCGTATTTCCTTTAATTTTGAGATTATAGGTTATAAAATTCTTTTGTGTTTTCTCTATCTTTCTCCAGGATTCCCGAGATATACTACACTTCACATCCATAAAGAATAACAACTGTAACAAGAGTCTCAAAGAAGAGTTTCTTCTTATCCCAACTCCAAAGATCAACTGATTTACAATTTTTTTCAAACCCATAATAAGTTTTCCATCCCCCAATAATCATTTTCTCAATGCTATAATTCCACTTAAGCTTGTGGTGAATATCAATTCCAAGATATTTGTATGAATTCACTTCCTCCAAGTTGTTGTTGTCATATAGGAAGGTATCATAAGTGATCTTATTGGATTTAATAATCATGACCCTAGTCTTATAGGAACAAAATTCCTTGAGGATTCTTAGTTGGTTTTCAAGATCATGGGGACTCCTTGCCATAAGAACGATATCATCGACATAGAGAAGAAGATTGATGACTATGCCAATAAGAAAATATGTATTGTAATTTTATATAATAATGTTAACATTATATTTTTATATTGAGATATGAAATTGCTAAATAAACAAATTTGAGTGATTATTTTGTAGAACAGTTAAATAAAATTTAATTTTATTAAATTCATTTCGTAGAATAATTAGACAAAACTTATTTTTATTAATTTAATTTTTTTATATATTTATTTATTATTAATTTATTTTTTATATATTTATTTACTATTATAAATTTAATACAAATATTTAAATTCCATATTATAATCAATAAACTTACCTTAACTCCAAATCCAAATTTGAAACCCAATAAACAACCTACAGGTATCCCAATAATATAGTAGCAACCCACGTTGATATAAGCCACGAGAGCCTGCCATCCGCAACCAACAGCCACACCTACAATACATAAAAACAGAAAATACATAATCAGGTTGTCTTCAATTAGTTATTGCATAAAAATTAATGAAAATAGAGCATTCAATGTAAATGTTTTTCTAAAATAATTCTGTAACATTAAGAAAATTTAAATTTCATAGTTTTTCTGATATTTAATCAAAATATATTAAGAAAAAATGGTCAACCTGAAAGCACGGGTTGTACACCGTTGAGCATAACTGACATAGCCAGGAAGGGAGAAAGTTCTGCCACTGCACGCGATATTTCCTCCCCTTCCGTAAATGCATAGCTAATGACGTTTCGTAGCAAGAAAACAGCAATGGCGAAAATAGTGGAGACGATGAAAGAGATCAGGGTCACTATTATTACGGAAAATGCAGCAGCCCTGGGGTTTCCAGCGCCGAGTTCATTGCTTACTCTAACACTGGACACAACATATAGAAAGAATGTATTCAACAAAAGATTCTTTTAGAAGAAGAGATTTGATTGAATCATGGATAACTGACCTTGCTGCTGCGTTGAAGCCAACTGACATCATGAACAACAATCCCCAAATTGTCATACTGTACCCAAAAACATATTAAAGCTTCAAACGAAAAAAATAAAGAAAATTATAGAATGATAAAATTTTCTAACATTATGTTATTGGTAGAGTAAGAGATCGAGCTAATGAATCATGTCACATGAAGGAAATTTGTTAAAAAGGGAAGGAAGAATACCATATAGATAGTGAGTCCAGTGCAATTTCTGGATTATCCAGAAGACCTGCCAAGAGAACCAATATCTGGATATACCAGGCTTCCAAACTAATGTCATAGAAAACCAGTCGGTCAGTGAAAAGAGTGAATTCAAAATCCGAAATCAAGAAAATCAAGTAATGCTAACAACGGCATAATTCATAAAGCGAAATCAAGAAAATCAAGAAATGTTCACAGTGAATTCAAAATCCGAAATCAAGAAAATCAAGTAATGCTAACAACGGCATAATTCATAAAGCGAAATCAAGAAAATCAAGAAATGTTCACAGTGAATTCAAAATCCGATATCAAGAAAATCAAGTAATGCTAACAACGGCATAATTCATAAAGCGAAATCAAGAAAATCAAGAAATGTTCACAGTGAATTCAAACACCGAAAAGAGTGAATTCAAAATCCGAAATCAAGAAAATCAAGTAATGCTAACAACGGCATAATTCATAAAGCGAAATCAAGAAAATCAAGAAATGTTCACAGTGAATTCAAAAACTGAAATCAAGAAGATCAAGAAATGCTAACATTGGCATAAATCACAAACCTAAATCAAGAAAACATAAAAATGTTAACAATGAATGGCATAATACAAACATAGGACGGAAGGTGGAGAGTCAATCTTACCATAACATGACGGCGGAAGAGATAGAAAGCTTCAAGAATGACGGCAAACCGGAGAAGGCCTGCAGGGAGAAGCCTGTCCATGTGAGCTTGCATTTCGGGGTCTTAAGGACAAACACAAACTGGGCAATGACGACGATCCAACACGACAAGCTCAGCACAATCGCCGCCCCGAAGATTCCCCAGCCGAGCTTGTAAATGACCAGCCAGCTCAGCAACAGGTGGACGAATATCGTGCAGAATGATATGAAAGCGCTAGGTATGACGATGCTCTGAGCCTGCAGGAACTTCTGGATCGGAAAATTGGCGGCATAAGCGTATATCTGCGGAATTAGGCCGTAGACAAATATAGCGGCCGCGGAGGCTATTTTCTCCGACTGCCGCAAGAGCAATAGTATGGGTTTGGAGAAGACGTAGATGACTGTGAGAGGAATGGCCGCCGCCATGAGCACGATGATGGACCGCTGCAGGTAAATGCCGAGCATATCGTAGTTCTTCGCTCCGTAGGCCTGCCCGCATAGGGTTTCCACGGCGCTTCCCATTCCCAACTGTTCAAAAACAAAGAAGAAGATATCAGAATTAAGATCACAAATCCATTTAAAGGTTGATCGCAATTCGTCTTTAACTGCACTGGGACTTCAAGAGAGTGATTTACAGTCGGAGTAAGCTAATTTCATTTAAAACAAAAATCAATAAATATGATAAGATTGAGGTATTTGTAGCAAAAGTTTTTTTCCATAATATGAAAAAAATTCATATTTTTATACAAATATGTAAAAAATTATGATGTTTTTCCACAAATAGGTAAAAAATTAAAATTCATAACCAAAATTTTTAATTCTTTTTTTAATTTTGGTAAATTTTCGTATGAAGTTTTATCATTTTAAATTCTATCGAAATTGATGAAATTTGGTATAAAATTGAAATGGCCGCCGGAGCTTAGGTGGAAGAGAATCCTATTGATCTGCACTCGATTTAAAAATTGCACTGTAAAGTTGATGTTTATTATTACTCCCTGCCTGAGGACTATAGCAGCGAGTCAGTTGATTCCGTATTAATTTCACGTTTAATTTAAAATTGACTTAAAATTTTCTCTGATATACAATATGTAACTGAGGTGTAGTTGACGTATATTTTTATTTTAATTAAAATAAATTAAAAAAAAACATATTTATTTCTCATAATATTGGTTAAAAATTTTAGGGTTTTATTATCCAGCTAGCGGCATGCATTAATAAATATATTCTTTAAATGGTGTATCATGTTTTTTCACATTTTTTTTTTTACATGTGCAAGCTTTGTCGGATGTCGCTGTTTAGAATAGCAATCTAATTTGAAACTCATAGGATAAATCAAATGGTTAGTTTTCCAGTTAAAATAAATATATAAGTTAAAATAACATGGATATAGAATTTTTGAATAATATTATAGATTGTTTAGTTTATATTTATATTAGATTTATTTTTAAAATATTTGTTACACTATCAACGTTTTTATCCTTTTAAAGTATGGTGATTTTGAAAAGCTTCTCTTAATGTATCTTGGAGAAGGGCAAGGCATCATGCTATAGAATGATTATAAAAACTCTTTTGAATCAAAAAAGCATTAATCAACATTCAATATATTTATTCTAAACAAACTAAAATTTAATGGATATTATCAAAGCAAACCAAGTGGACACATCTTATATACATACTTAATGCAAAGAACACTTATTACCTATGCATTTAGTCATACAATAAGCTTGACTATTCATTATTATATAAGTGCCTCAAAAACAACAATTAAAATAATTTTGATCTTAAATTTTAATAATAAGAAATAACTTTAAATAATCTTTATTCTAACCTAAATACAAGATAACTTCCTACTTCAAAAGTAGGAGTAGAATAACTTATGTCCAAGTCTAGTGTAGTTTCAATATTAGTATAAAGTATTAAACATAGATAAGTCAAACTTTAGAGTTTGATAATTTAGTTAATTACACTTAATCATGGTTAATTCTTGTCAATTATAGTCTATTATAGTGAATTATAGTTAAACATGGACAGTCATAGTCAATCATATTCAACACTAATCAATCATAATCACCTACAGTCAACTATATGTTGATAATAGTAAACCCTAATCAACCATAACTTGACCATAGTCAAGCATAGTTCACCATAATCAACCATTATCAATCATAATCAATTATAATTTACTTATTTCCTTAGACATGTCAACCCCCAACCTACATAATCACATTATTAAAAATGATTAATATACACTAATAAAAATAAGGTCCATCCACATACATAAACCATTTTTAATAAACATCAATCATTTTTAATAATATAATTATGTTAATATATAATATTAAATACAAAAAATATATAATATTAAATACTAAAATACAAAATTCAAGAGAAAATATGACATTATGACATTGGTAGTTGATTTCACTGCCATCTAATTATCTCAATTCAAAAGAGCTAACATTTTTCAATATGGGGAATTAATTCCAGCCTCTGTAATATTAATCATTCCCTATAAACGTTAACTACTTCCTCTGACTCGAAGTCAAAGTACAAAGTATCAACGAATATTTCAATGCTTCTAAATCCCATAGGGAACTTGTAATTGGTGTGAGATAAATTCCATTTCCTATTTTTTCCTTGCACACTTTGCAATGGAGAGCTACACCTTAAAAGTTTTAACATATTTTAAATTGAACTATATGTTCAAAATTGCAATTCAAAATTGCAATTTGAACATTGTAGGTAGATTTTGCAATTCTGTCAATCACCAATTTTTCAAAAATGGAGGTGATTTCATTGTTTCATAATCTTCTTTTCTTGGTTTGTAATTTTGAGTCTTTGTTACACAGAGAGGAAGTAGGTGCTCTATAGTGTAGTGTGGGGACATGTTGAGGAGTTGGTTTTATGTTATGTTATATTAGATAATATTACATTAAAAAAAATTAAAATCTTCTTAATTAAAAAAACAAAATAATAAAAATAAAGTGGTTTAATTAAAAAACTTGATATAGAATAAAATAATAAAAAATAATTACACCTAAAAAATGGGATCCCTCTAGGTGTTTGAAAGATCCAACTTTAAGATAGAGCTAAGATGATAATTCCATCCCTTGATAAAGGTAATTTATATGGTTCATTATTTATATGAATCTAGTAAATGAAAATTCATTAAAATTGTAATTTATCTAATTCAAATTTTGATCATCTAAATAAATTCAAAAATGAAGATTATTATAATATTATACTTTATAAGGGTTGGAACTGAAGCAATCACGGCTTTAGGGTTTGAAGATGAAACTGAGTGACTACACTCACCGGCCCCGCGAGGGCCATGATTTCGCAGGAAGGAGGCCGAGTCGGCGCCTCTTACAGTGAAGCTACAGCTAATGGCAGCGATGGAGAGAGGTTTAAGCGGTCGGCCTTTGAGCCGCCACCGGATCTGCAAGCAACCATCATCAAGGAAGGCACCTTTAAAGACCGCGACATGGACATTGATCTGGAACACCCAGCAGCCCCTGCTTCAGCATCGCCGCCTTGGCTTCCTAGTAAGTGCATTCCTCAAGCAACGCACGCTCTTAAGTACATAGTTAACTCCCCCAGGATAGAGGAGCAGAAACAGTATATGAGAGACCATGCCCTGGTAGGGAAATTCCTAGGGTTGTGGCCATCAGAAAGAGACCTAATCAAATGGATACAATACTGGTGGAAACCAAAAGGGCACTACGACTTAAAGTTAGGCTCTAAAGGATTTTTTACAATTATTCTGCATAATCTTGAGGACCGCAACCGCATCTTTGATGGGGGACCTTATTTCTTTAACTCGGCCGGGTTATTCCTAAGATTTTGGATCGAGAGATTCACCCCTGAAAAAGAAGATTTCGCCCATGCTCCAGTATGGATCCGTCTGTACTCCCTCCCTCAAGAGTTTTGGTTGGAAGAGGTCCTGGCTGGTATAGGCAACACTATTGGAGTCTATGTAAAGTCCTCCAAGACCACAAAGCAACGAAGATACACCTCGTACGCGCGTATCTGTGTGTATGTAAATATAGCAAAACCACTGCCAGGAACCATCACACTTGAATACCAAGACGAAGACTGGATACAAACTATTGACTATGAACATATCCCCTTCAGATGTCGAAAGTGCCATGAACATGGGCATTTATTCAGCGAATGCCCCCTCAATCAAACCCCCAAAGAAGGAACCTCTGAAGATGGCAAAGATAAGGATGGCTTCGCTCCACCAGGAGGGAAATGGTGACAAGCTAGCCGGAAGAAACAAAACCAGGTAAGTAAAGATCCTTCCTCAAGTAACAAATTTGCTATCTTACAGGATCAACCCGAGGACCTTGCAACCAACACCACTCCTAAGGAGCCACCTGTGGACAACACCTCCTCTTCCAAGATACAAGCGGAAGATAAGCAACCACAAGGAAAAAAATCGCCCAAGATCCACAAGCTATAGAAGAGAACCCAAAAGAGGCCTTGCAGAGCGAAGATGGGGACGCAGAGATGGATACCGAGGAGCAAGATCTGGCAGGGGTGGATCTAGAACACCTGGAACATGCCTACAGACAACAAAAACTTTATACCATACCTCGGGATCAGCTAAGGAAGGTACACAAGATCTTTATCAACTCCTCTGCAGGCTCCTCAGTGCGATCCAGCAAAAGCCTAATCATACAGGGCAGCCAGATGAAGAATCCAGGGAAAAACCCAAAAGATGACAAGAAACGAGGTAGAAAATCCACAACGACCCTCATACAGGAAATCGGGCAATTTATGGTAAACTCAGGGCAAATGCACTTAATCTCAGATAGCTTTCCTCCCCTCCCCACTCCCCCACCATCATGAAGATAATCTCTTGGAACATAAGAGGCCTCAATGGACGTAGCAAACAGAAGTTGTTGCGGGATCTGATCTTTGCAGAGAAACCGGATATACTTTTACTTCAAGAAACAAAATGCTCAAATGAAGACCTTAATAAACTTCTCCCTTATTGCTGGAAACAAGGGGATGCAGTGCCAACAGCGGCCACAGGCACAGCAGGAGGACTGGCTGTTCTCTGGAATCCAACCACAATACGGCTAGAAAACTTCACCACTACTCGATGGTCCATCACCACCGACTACAGACTCATAGGATCTAACAAGCCAGGTCACATCACTAATGTTTATGGCCCAGCCAACACCAGGGAAAAACAAACCTTCCTTCGAAGCCTGGATTATCTTCAAAGCTTGCTCAGACATAAGCACTGGATCATAGGGGGCAATTATAATCTCATTCAGCACCTGGACGAGAAAAGAGGAGGCTCCAGACGCCTGGATCAAGACACCAATGACTTCAATAGCCTAATTGACCAACTCAACTTAATCGACCTGGAACTTTCCAATGGCATGTTTACTTGGACCAATAGAAGAAGAGGCTCTCACCAGATCGCCTGCAAACTGGACCGCTTTCTAATTTCATACTACCTCATGATGGAAGGTATGGCCATGGAGGCGAGCATTCTAAACACTCACGGCTCGAACTATTGGCCCATCCAGCTGTGGATAGAAGCACCGGCTACACCAGGAAGGAAACCCTTCAGATTTGAGCAATTCTGGCTCAAACATCCAGATTTCGAGGCCAAAATCCAAGACTGGCGGGAACAGGCAGAAGTTACACAAGGCTCCAAGATGTTTAGATTTCAGCAAAGATTAAAAAACCTGAAACAACTCATTAAAACTTGGAATAAGGATACCTTTGGCAACATCTTTGACTCCTAGCGACAACTGTCAAAGAAAATGGAGAATATACAGCATCAGATCCGAACGAGCGGCTTAACGGATGATCTGAAGATCCAGGAAGAATCAATCACTCAACAACTGGGCACCAGGAAAGCACAAGAAGAGATATTGTGGAGGCAGAAGTCACGAGTCCAATGGCTCAAAGAGGGGGAGCACAACACCAAGTTCTTCCACAGATTGATCATGCAACGACGCCATTCAAACAGAATCACGCATATAACCTCTGACACAGGTGAGCATCTATACAACCATGGAGATATGGCTACAACATTGACCGACCATTTTAAGAATCTCCTCACCGAGCCATCCTTAAACAGATCAGAAGCCATAGCCAAAATAACGCAAAATGTGCCCTCCTTAGTCACACCAGAGCAGAACGCAACTCTTCTTTGGCCTATCACCATTGAAGAAGTGGATCAGGTGCTGCGAGACACCCCCAAAAGCAAGGCTCCAGGCCCGGACGGTTTCACCAGCGATTTCTTCCACCATTGCTGGCCAATGATAAGAAGGGAGGTCTGGGAAATTATCGAGGACTCCCGAGCCACCGGACAGGTCCTTCAGTCTCTAAACGCCACTTTTCTCACTCTCATACCCAAAGAGGGACAGGCTCATCATCCAAAGCAGTTCAGACCCATTGCTCTCTGCAACGTCATCTATAAACTTCTGACAAAGGTAATAGCTCGCAGACTCAAGCCTATCTTGCCTACCATCATCTCTCCGAAACAATCTGGTTACATCGAGGGAAGACAAATTCTCGACAGCATTATCTTGGCGCATGAGGTAATTCATTCTCTTCAGAAAACCAAAACGCCAGGTATGTTATTAAAACTAGACCTCTCCAAGGCCTTTGATAAGATAAGTTGGGAATACATGAGGGATTATCTCCTTGCTTTCGGCTTTGAGAAAATCTGGGTGACTTGGATCCTGAACCTCACCTCCACTGCCTTCTTTTCCATCTTCGTCAATGGCATCCCCTCAAGCCCTTTCATCCCTTCACGAGGAATCAGACAGGGGGACCCCCTCTCCCCCTTCCTTTTCATAATCATGGCAGAAGGCCTAAGCCGGAGTATTCATGCGGCAGTAGAGAATGGCAGCCTGGAAGGTCTATCGCTGCATGGTATCTCCCCCCCTATTTCACACAGCTAATTCATGGATGACACTCTCCTCATGGGTACTCCAAAGGTTAGAGAAGCAAACTCCATTCTCCAAATCCTCTAGACCTTCTCGGACGCCTCAGGTCTTGACTGCAACAAGAACAAATCCCTCATCTTTTTCTTTAATACGCCTCTGTCGGTCCAAAGACATATCTCTGACCTCTTAGGCTTTCAAAGAAGCTCCCTTGCGTCCAAATATCTGGGCATTCCTTTGATCGATAATGCCCTTCGAAACTCCTCCTGGGAAAAACTAATCTCTTCCTTCTCTAAAAAACTCTCTTCCTGGACCCTTAGAACTTTAAATCTTCCAAGCCGGCTTACTCTTCTCCATGCGGTCCTTCAAGCCCTCCCCACCTATGTCTTCTCGGTGTTGGCCGCCCCTACCTCTGTGCTGTCAACCATCAAAAGCTTGCAGAGGAACTTCCTGTGGCAAGGTTTCAATACAGGGAAGAAAATCGCGTTGGTCAGCTGGGATAAAATTTGCAAGCCCAAAGAGCAAGGGGGACTTGGGCTAAGGGATCCCAACATTATGAATAAAATCCTCAGCGCAAAAATTTGGTGGAGATGGCTAAAAAACCCAAGGGATCTTTGGGCACGACTTTGGCGGAAAAAATACATGCCGGCGGTAGCAGAGAAAAACCTCATACGATGGAATGGGGACACACCAGGATCCCTAGTCTAGACAGCGGCCAAGCAAAACATACATCTCATTAAACAACATGCCTTCTGGGAAATCAGAGATGGGAAAACGACATTATTCTGGAAAGATTCCTGGCAACAATGGCCCACTCTGGACTAGGAAGACTGGGCCGACCAAATCGGTGCTCCAGCCACGCAAGTAGGCCTAGCGACAGTGGCGGACTACTGGAGGGGTGATGTACAAGACAACACTTGGCGGCACTGGCTCATGGATAAACAGAGCTTGCATTTAAGCGACCAAGTGGACTTGGGTCCCTTTCAGACGAAGGTGCTTAAATGAAAAATAGCCAATATCACAGGCGAGGATATTCTTCGATGGGGGCATCGACCACGAGGCACCTACAACACGAGTGAAGCTTATCACATAAAAGTTCAACCGAGCCTGGAACCTGCTGGCAGGGTTTGGCAAAAGATTTGGAATCTCAAACATTGGCCCAAAATCACACTCTTTCTGTGGCTGGTGGCCCACTCCAGTATCCTTACCTGGGATAACCTTTCCAAGCGAGGCTTTGTGGGACCCCCAGTGTGAATTCTCTGCGGGGAGGCAGTCGAAACCATGAATCACCTCCTTACCTCCTGCCCATACACGACACAAATTTGGGATCAAATGGCGCTCATAATGCGCACCTCGGATTATGTTCGAGACAATATTGCAGACACCATTCCTGACTGGAGGGACCACCCGTTTCAATCCCCCCTCTTAAATCGAATCTGGAAATTGACACCCGGCTTCATCCTCTGGCAAGTCTGGAAAGAGAGAAATCGAAGACTCTTCAGCAACACCTTTCTCCCCTGGAAACAGTGTTGGGCTAACTGTCGTCGCAACATTCTAGAAACTCTCCAACTCCACCCTTGGACAGAACAAGATCTAACTGGCACCCCCTCTGAAAGCCTAATCCTTAAACTTTGGCTCCCCCTCCCTCCCC
>JZKD02S1676021.1:84128-132536 GCA_000966675.3 Picea glauca
AAGATTATAAAGTAAAATTAATTAAAAGAAAATGATTGTGATTAACTAAGTAATACTCTAACTACAGACCACATTTAATGATCTGAGAATTATAATTTAAAAGATCAATGAAAATATTATAAAATGGTGGCGTATGCAGAGAGGGATAGCCATGGATCTCGAGAAGAAAAAACATTAAAACACGACGAAGGACAGAGGACAGGGGGGTGGTTGTGAAGTAAATGCGTGAGTTGGCCAGGAGGAATAAGGGATGGGAAGTGGGGGATGTGCACACCATTCAATGGAGGGGGAAATGGATGCAGTGAACTGTAATTGCAGAGCCTAAGAACTATTGTCTTTTGTCGTGAGAAGAGATTCTGAATTTTGCTGTGAGTAGCGATTTTCTGTGCACTGTTGTATTGGCTGTGAGTCTATGATATTTTGTGGACTGTTGGCTTGCTGTGAGCAAGGAACAGAGTGTTCTGAACTGTGACGATTGATCAGTTGAGCCACCGAGTTGCTGGAGGTTTTGGGCACGAAGGGCCAGGATATCCGTAGATATCCTGGAGCTAGGTAGTTTTCCTAGTTGGCAGGGAGAACAATAGTTTTGGGAAGTTATTTTCCTATTTGTGGCAGGATTGATCTGAGGAGTAGGTAGCAAGAAGGCAACATCAAGGCACAAAGGCAACATAAATTAGCATCAGAACCAGGTACTTTGTTAAGTTATGTATTTATTTCTTTCTGTCATGATTTCAGTATGAGAATCACTATTATGAAGTTGTTGTTATGAGAATCAATATTATGCTGAGAAGTTATTATTTCAGTTTACCAAATAAAATGTTTATGAATCTTAATGATATTTAGAAGTATATGGGCATTACATTATTTTTTTGTTCATAACTTCTCGAATAGAGAAAATATTACTTTTGGGCTCCTAAAAGTCGCTCCCCACATCAAAGATTGGTGGGATACTTTCTGTGAGCAGAAGGAAACATAGGAACCCTCATTATTTACAATCGCGGTCACCTAAGAGTAATTCAGGGATGCTATTAAAGAACAGTACTACCCTGTCAGAAGTTATGAGGACGTGTATACAAAATGGACCACACTGCGGTAGGAAAGAGACCAAGCCATGCCATATTTTACAAATATCTACCATAACTTGTGCACCAAATTGGGTATCAAAGATTCTAAGCGACATATGGTGCTCAAGTATTGTGGTGGTCCGCAAAGATATATCAAGGCCGAAATGGATTTTTTGGACATCTCTTCCTTGGGCACGACCAACTGATATGCCATCAAAATCGAGCAGAAGCTCAAACAAAAGATGTGGAAATTTGGGCTAGGAAACCCCTCACAGCAAAAGCAGGGAAAAGGAAACCCCAACCCACAGAACAAAGAACAGAGAAAATATGGACAACTTCATGACCACCATCCTAAGCCGCAAGAAAAGAGGGACACCGAAAAGACGAAGAAAGATACCAGGAAGTGGTGCGACTTCCATAAGATCCCCTTGCACAACACTATTGATTGCCACTCAAAGTAGTCATTGGTGACTGAGGTGAAAGCCTCTAATTCAAATGAGGGTTTAGACTATGAGTTTGAACTATAAAGGGGAAAATGGATCATCAATGTAGAACCTAATGCCACCATTTCCACTACCGAGGTCTAGCCTAGTGAACCAGACAAGCCAGAGGAAGGTGAGCACCTTTTTCATTCACAGATGTAAGTGAAGGGAACCTCAATACACTTCATCATTGATAGAGGTAGACAGAAGAACCTCATCTCAAAAGAGGCCATCAAGCAGCTAGCCCTACTAACAATGCCACACCTGCAGCCCTACACCATTGGATGACTCCGCCAAGGAAGCGACCTACATGTCAGCCAAAAGTGCCACCTATCGTATGACATCAAGCCCTTCAAAGATGAGGTAATATATGGCGTTGCACCTCTTGAAGTTTGTGATGTTCTTTTGGGACAACCTTATTTATGGAAACGCCACGCTGTATATGAATCTAGGCCTCATATTGTTATTATTACTTTGAATAGAAAATTGTACAGGATACCTGAGGCCATCCCAACTAGTGATATTTCCTTGATCTATGCCAAGTAATGTAGGAAGGTCATCTCACAAACTGAGATGTTTTTATTCTTCACGATTCTCTCTCAGAATGAGTGAAAGATTGCATTCACATCGAGGACCTCCGCAACCGACCTCTCCACACAATAGAAGCAAGTGGATAAGGTCATGGAGGAATACCAAGATATCTTCTCATTTTTTACTAGGGTACCTATGCACTGTCAGGTCAAGCATCCCATCGATTTGACCCTTGACACACCATTACCAAACAGGCCAGTATACCATCGCTCCATGTTAGAGAATGAGGAGATCAAATGAGAGATCCAAGAACTGCTCCACATGGGCCACATTCATCCCAGCTCATCGCCTTGTGGGAGCCTGATCATGCTAATACATAATAAAGATGGGACCTGGAGACTCTAGATTGATTATTAGGCCCTAAATAAAATTACAGTCAAGAACCAGTACCTGATTCCCCGAATTGACGATCTCTTTGATGAACTCAAGGGGGCCAAATACTTCAACAGGATTGATATGAAGTTTGGCTACCACCAAGTCCCAATATAGTAGATATATGTATGGAAGACCACATTCAAGTCGAAAGAAGGTCTCTTTGAATGGTTGGTCATGCCCTTTGGCTTGAAAAATGCTCCAACAACTTTCATGAGGATGATGGACGATATCCTGTGACCTTTCACCAATAATTTTGTAGTGGTGTATCTGGATGACATACTCATCTACAACAAGACATGGGCAGAACACTTGCAACACATTCAACAGGTTCTGCACACCCTACAACATAAAAAGTTATATGCCAATTTGGAAAAATGCTCCTTTGACATGGACCAGGTCCAATATCTCGGTTACATCGTGGATCAAAATGGTGTACATGTGGATCCAGGAAAAATCTAGGTCATCCGTGATTGTCCAGCACCAACCACACTCACTGAGCTTCGAATCTTCCTAGGCCTAGCCAATTTTTATCACAGGTTCGTGTTAGGGTTCTCCCATATTGCATGGGCCCTCAGCCAAGTAACCCATGGAGGTGGTAAGGAAAAATTTGTTTGGGGTCTGTCTCAACAACAAGCGTTCGATGATTTAAAGCAGTGTTTGTGCTCAACACTAGTACTCTCATTACCTGACCTACAACAACCCTTTGAGATTGAGACAGATGCTTCAAATTATGCCGTGGGTGCAGTTATCACTCAGCACGACCACCCTGTGTCCTATCATAGTGAGACACTATCAGATTCCATCCATAAGTACCCTACTTATGAAAAATAAATGTACTCCATTGTGAAAGCCTGCCGACAATCGAGGCAAAACATTCTTGGGAAAGAGACAATCATCCACACTAATCATAAGCCCTGGTAGTTCATGCAGACCCAAGGAAAATTGCAGAATGACCGCCATTAGCAGTGGTCCACATACTTACAACCGTTCCACCTCAACATCAAGTACAAAACAGGAAATAACAATCAAGTCCCTGATTTTCTCAACTAACCTCCAGTCGTAACACTCACCACAATGCTAGACTCTTGCAGCCACAAAACCTCCAGGTGACCCCAACTCTATGAAACAAACCATTTCGCCAACACTTACCAAATGTTGGGCACACACTCAGTTGTCACTAATTTCTATCTTCAAAATGGATTGTTGTGCCATATGGGCCATATTTTCATTCCATCAAGTGAGCGCACAAAGCTTATTTGGGAAGCCCACTACAGTCTGGTAGAAGGACACTTCGATGTCGAAAAGACAGTGGCAGTGCTACAACAACATTTCTACTAGCCAAAAGTTTGACAGGATGTTAGCAAATATATCAGGTCCTGCACTGCCTACGCTATTTCTAAGCCGTCCAGTAAGAATTAAGGCCTGTACACCCCTTTGCCTACTCTTGACAGACCATGGGAATCCATCTCAATGGATTACATGTTAGGCCTTCCAACCACCAAGCAGGGGAATGACTCTGTTTTCGTGGTTGTTGATCACTTTTCTATAATGGTGCTTCTATCCCCTTGGAATAAGAGAATCACCACGGAGGCCACTGCCAAGATCTTCTTTGAGAAAATGTGGGTACATTTTGGAATCCAACAAACCATTGTCTCTGATCGGGACAATAATTTCCTCAGCACATTATGGTCGATCCTCTAGTCACTGTTGGACAAAAATCTCACAAAATCCACGGCCTTCCATTCCGAAACATATGGCCAAACTGAGGTTTTCAATCGAATGATCATGCATATCTTTCAGATGTACAATTCTAAGCACCCCCGCACATGGGACGAGAATTTCCCATACTATCAGCATAGCTACAACTGAGCCCTGCATAGCTCAACCATGTTGAGGAAAAGATATGAAATAATCTTACTCAAGCATTTTCAGACTCTTCTTGGATAAATAAAAGTAGACGGGAATATCACCCTATGTTTATAGCCAACAAAAATAACATCCTAACTCACAAGTATTAATTACGAGTTCTTAGGCTAGTCTTTTATCATTAAAAAGCTTGCTGGAAATTTATTTTTTTATGTAATTTTTTGAACATATCAATTGGTGAAATAAATGTAAATATAGAAGTAAAGTCACCAAGATGATAATAAAGATAGATGAGACATAAAGAAATCCTTTATTTCATTCAAATTCACCAAAGAGTCATTTTCTTTACAAAATATCATGCAGAATTGTGGACCAAAGTCAAACTTAGACATCCCCAATGGAACATACAAAAGGACCTCTGACAAAAAACCAAAACTGAACTCTAAAAACTAGATCAACTTTCCACAGATTTCTTCCCACTCAACTCTGCACAATATCCTTTGTCAGTCATGAAAACTAATTCACAAACAGACAAGTCTACACAGACTGTCATCTGAAAAACAAGTGTCTGAATGATGTGATTCAACCCTGAATATTTCTGTCTACAATAAGACCCTGGTATCATAAAAGAGAATTAGGCTTGTGATGAATATACGAATTAATGAAAACAAAACTATCTCAACATAACTCAAAGAGAAAGCCTTAGTATGTTTCTGCTTCTATCCCCCTTTTTTTCCTCCCTTTCCTTTTTCTTTTAAACAAATTATAATTGGTTGAAGTAGTTGAACCAACTCATTAATTAAGTTAATTAAAAGACTCAACCAACTTTAGTTAGTGGGAAAAGTAATAATCATAATAAGGGTTATAAATAAATAATAACTAGTAGGTGGGACCCCTTGTGACTCCCTTTAGATCAAAACAATCATAACAGAACTATTCAGTTAATAAAAACACACCTCCTTCTAACTCCCATCCACATATTCACATTTGACAATTTAGCTCATGATATTTGAAATTATTTTCAAAAAAATATTACTCATGTATCCAAAATAAAACATGTTGTCCAAAAATTCTTAAAGTCAACTGTTATCAATAATAGACAAAATAAAACTCAAAATCCATATTTACCACTCTACGATGCAATCTTTCCTCGATTGTTGCAGTCACCTTTCGATTTTTCTGAATTTTCCTTTGGCTGCACTGAGCCTTTAGGCCTATTCGCATTGATCACATGGGAATAATCGCTCCTCAAATTCATCTGGGAAGACATGGATTTTTCAGAGTCATTGGAGGGTGAGAAAGGGGAAGTAGTGGCTTTTCGTTTGTCAAGGGCATGGTGGGCCTGAGTTTTCAATCTCTTGCTAGCATGGGAGGATTGCACTGGTGAGTGGTCATGGGAATCTTGGACAATGGGTTTAATAGACGAAGGAGTAGGCAAGGACAAATTGGGCCAGCCACGATGTTGGGAGTCTGTCGGGTGGACAATCTCCTGCCATCCATCATTTTCAGGAACCTCGGGTTGCAATGAGATGTGAGGAGGTACAAGGATACTAGGGGCTTGCGAGACTTGGAAAGGAGGCCTTTTAGGCCTAGGTTGGACGACTCCCTTCCCAATCCAGTTGAAAAATCTAGCCTAAAACAATTGGCGAAGCTCTTGTGAGTCAACATCAAAATGTATGGAGAACCTTGGCCTTCTTGGGCCTATGTTCCAATTACCTCTCCCTTTGTTTCCTTGGCCATGGCTACCTCGGCTAAAAAAAATCATTCCTGCATGCATGATTGATTAGCAAATAGTCTTTTAAATAACCATACATGACAACTCTTAAAAATATGAAATATATTTGGCTCAATGATGTATCAGAATCATGCAATCCAATCCATACAAATTGTTTTACTGTTTATCAATGAGAAGGGGGTGAATAAAGGGGCCTGTGATATGTGAGGGGTTTGTATTGAGTGAAACATGATATGATGAGGGAAAAAAAAACGATTACTTCTCAAAGACAACAACAATCAACTGTAACCAAGAAAACATCACTGTAATTCAACCAAGACACTGCTACTGCCAAACTTCTTTAACATAGAATTTTCTTGACTGTAATCAATTTTAGAACAAGGGGTAAAAAATGAATGTGGGAAGGCGATGGGGTTGTAATTAGAAAAAATCCAAATAATGGTGGGGAATGATAGTGGGTATTGTTCACAAAATTAATAAAGTAATCCATATATTCATTATGTTAAAAGGAGATGCACAACAATCATAAATAACAATTATTGTGTATTTAACTAGTTCACTGTTCATAATCAAATGTCCAACACAGTTCCATCACAAGACAATATGCATTCCACATGATCTGTAAGGGAATTTTATTCCTTTCATTTATCCACCTTGCATCTTATAACAATTCTCAAATGTTGTAATAGTAACCATTTCCACTATGTTAACCATCAGAATCAACCACTGCCCACACATTACTTCAACCAATCAAATACACTCAAAAGTCATGTTTCAACATTAAAAATGAATACATAC
Source organism: Picea glauca (assembly GCA_000966675.3). NCBI lineage: Eukaryota > Viridiplantae > Streptophyta > Pinopsida > Pinales > Pinaceae > Picea > Picea glauca. Next base: position 91,040 of record JZKD02S1676021.1, read on the forward strand.
TGTCACTGCAATGAGGCTTGTCATTTAAAATGCAATAAACTTTTATAGTGGATAGCTAACCCAATAATCCAGATTTGAATTGTAAAACCCTGACTCGTTATTTAACAATCGGACAACGACCATCATTCCAATGTGAAAATTCTAGGTCCTATTAGCTTTCCTTCTTGGTCTATCTTTGACCAAATATAGGCTCTAAGTTTCAACTGTAAGTTAATTTATTTTATGTTGTTTTATAACAACCAATAGTCCAAAAGTATTTTGCTAATTTGTTACGGTTATGTTCTTGATTTTGGGTCCTCTAGCATGTTGTTTTTGTCACCAGAAATTAGTACATGCATCTCAAAATAAACATAACACACCTAAACATTGTTTACTATTGAATATGAACATATATAAGAAACTAAATCATGCATTTGTAGACACAAGTATTTTTGGTCAACATGACCCTGGATAAAACCCCCCGAGGAAAACCAGTTTGGAATATGGATGTATATATGATGAAAGAAGAAGAAGGGTTATAGTAAACACAATATATTAAAGGAAATGATACAATAGAAACTCCAAATGAGTTGATATACAATCTCAAAATCAACAAATGCACCCCAGAATGGTGCATCCCTCATGCAAACTGCCTGAACCACTGAATCTGCTCCAACTGCCAACTGTGAGCTCAGATTTGGAAACCCCTCCACAACAATGAAGCTATGATGAATGGAAACTCTATGCAACTGACCTCACTACAATCTTATGGCTATAATTCTCTAAATTGTTGATGCATCCCAATCTGGCAATGCACCCTCCTCAACAGCAAAACCTCTCTAGTAAATAAGCTATGGCATACAAGGCAAGCCTCCCTCTATGAAAGAAAGTGCCCTAGCTCAACTCTCCTCACAAAATTGACCTCATCTCCATACAAGAAGAAATCCTCTCACAATGAGCAACTCAAGCAATGAAGAATGCACCCTCCTTTACCCTTTGCGCCCCTCTTTGACATCCAAAAGGAAACCTAGATATTCAAGGGTTGACATCATCTCATCTCCCATCAAATCGATGGTTGATATCTCCCCATGAATATTTAAATCATAAACCCACTTTGGGTTAAGTTTCCTATGTCAACTTTATGTCTCCAAATTCACCCCTTTGTGAATTAATAGTCACTTTAGGCCAAAAGTGACCAAATTTCACTTTATCCAAAGTCAAAGTGAAATTAGACAAAAGTACAAGGTACAAAGTGTAATGTCCTTCCCTCATCTGCTAAGGAGGTCATAAGCACATGGGGCACACCTCTGAAGGTACAAAACTCAACACTCCCTCTTACCAAGGAAGGTGTTCCTCACCAAGGCCATCTTGTCTCTGAAATAGACATTCTTGCCCCGTGGAAGGGCCTTGGTGAGAATATCTACTACCTAGTCATCTGTAGATATATACTGCAACTAAATTGCCCCTCTCTGAACCTAGTCATGAATGAAGTGGTACTTGATCTCAATATACTTCAATCGGTCATGAAACACTGGATTCTCAGAGAGTTTTATGCAAATCTAATTATCACAATGAAGGATAGTCGGAGACATCTCCTAACCAAATAAACCAACCAGCATATTGCGAAGCCAAATGGCCTTGCAACTGGCTTGACTGGCTGCCATATACTCTTCCTTGGCCGAACTCAAAGAAACTGAATTCTACTTCTGGCTGAACCAAGAAACAAGTCCTGACCCCAAACTGAAGCAACACCCTGAGGTGATTTTCCTGTCAGCAGCACATCCTGCCCAGTCTGAATCTGTGTAGCCAACCAAACTGACTCCATCTACCCTGACATAGTCTAGGCCATAGTTCACTGTCCCAGCAACATATCTCAAGACGTGTTTTTCCCCAACCATGTGAACACTCCTTGGCTCAACCATGTACTAGCTGAGTGTGTTCATGACAAAACATATATCTGGTCTGGTGTTAACCAGATACATAAGTGAACCGATCAATTGCCTATATACTGTGGCATCCACCAACTGACTATTTGAAGCACTAAGCTTATTCCAGTTGGTGACCATAGGTGTAGACATGGGTCTTCAATCCTCCATCTGAAATCTGCTCAAAATATATGTTGCATACTTCCCCTGCCCGAGAAATATGTGACCCTCCTCCTGCCATACCTCCATACCCAGAAAGTAGTGCATCAATCCAATATCACTCATCTCAAACTCTAATGCAAGTCCCAGCTTGCACTTGGCTATGACATCCTTGGCTCCAGTAATGAATAAATCATCCACATACAAAATGAGAATGAGCATGTCCTCACCCCTAATGATGAAATAGAGGTTTGGATCAGCATCGCTCTTCTTGAAGCCCATATGAAGCAAATAAGTATCAATTTGTGAATACCAATCTCAGGGATGTTGCTTCAGACCATATAGTGCCTTCCTAAGAAGACACACATGAGTCTCCCTATCACTCACCTCAAACCCCTGGGGCTACTCTATGTGCACCTCCTCCTTAACAAAGCCATTTTGAAATGCAGTTTCACATCCATCTGGTGAATGCGCCAACGCATCTATGCTGCTATGGAAATGATAGTCCTGATATAAGTGTATCTCGCAACTGGTATGAAAGTATCATTATAATCAACTCCCTCAATATGTGAGAAGCCTCATGCCACAAAATAGGCCTTGTGTTTCTCCACACTGCCATCTGTAGCAATCTTGGTCTTATACAACCACCTGGAAGTCACAACTGACTTCCCCACTAGCCTTGGAACCACATCCTAGACATTATTGCACATAATGGAGTCATACTCCTCAACCATGGCCTCTCTATAGACCTGATGGTCAACTACCTGTGCAAAAGTATGTGGCTCAGTATCCCTGATACTCGTCGCTAGTGCCAAATATGATCCCAATATGACTGGTGGCCTTCTCTCTCTGATTTGGCTCTTGGGCTCCCCTACATTCTCCTTGGCCTCCTTGAGGGTCTCCTGAAACCATCTAGGTCTCATCTTCCCTGAAGCGGTCAACGGAGAAGTAAGACCTCTCTTCCCAAGAGTAACTGCCCCTGGACTCGTCTCAACACTCTAAGATCCTGAAGACTTTACTCCCTCTAAAGTCTATGCCCCATCTAACTGAACATTCTCTGACTGTGACCCTGAAGTTGTCCATGGTGATATTGTCACCCCTAATACTGGTGTACCTGATGCCTGAGGTTGTGCTCCCTCTGAGACTGCAACTAGAAACTCTACATCATCCTTACCTCCAACTCTCGACTCAAGAGATCTCTCAAAATCCCTATCCTCCTCAAATCTAACATCTCTGCTCACCACCACTTTCCTAAGTGGTGGAATGTAGATGCAATAGGCTTTTGACACCTTTGAGTATCCAACTAGAATCCCCTGCTGGGTTGTGGGGTCTAGCTTTGTCCTCCTCTCTGAGGGGACATGAGAGAAAGTCGAGCACCCAAATATCCTAATGTGCTTGACATCAAGCCTCCTATCATTGAAGGCCTCCTCAGGAGTCATCTTCTGCAAAATCCTATGGGAGCTCCTGTTATGCAGGTAAACTGCAGTAGCACATGCCTCTACCCACAAATACAAAGGAAAACTCCGATAATGCAACATAGATCTCAATACACCAGTAATGGCCCGATTCTTCCTCTCGGCAACCCCGTTCTACTTAGGGTTGTAAGGTATGGTCATCTATCTCCTGATTCCATGCTGTGCACAAAAGTATACAAAGTGTCTTGAGGAATACTCTCCCCCGTTATCCGACCGCAAGACTTTGATCCTCTTTCCCGATTGGTTCTCCACAAGAGCTCTAAACTCTCGGAACCATGTGAAGACCTCACTCTTGGCCTTTAGGAAATAGATCCAAGTCTTCCTCGAGTAGTCATCAATAAATGTGAGATAATACTCAAAACCACTCAAGGACTTTCGAGTCATGGGCCCACACACCTCCATGTGTACTAAATCCAGTATCCCAACTGACCTGGTGTCACTGTTGGGGAACGATGCCTTGGAAAACTTTCCAAGCGCACACCCTCTCCAAACATCCTGATGCTCTATGCTGACTTGTGGCACTCTAGTCACAAACTCTCTTAGTCCTCCAAGAGCCCCATGATGCAGGTGGGCCATCCTGCGATGCCATAACTCACATAACTATCTGCTGCTATCGTTGCTCACTGCCAATGCATGAAGTGGATGAAAAAGAAATCTGAATAGTTTCCCCTCTCTCACTCCAATCACCTATCCCGAGGCATGTGGAGAACTCTAAGGATGAATCAGTACCTCAGTGCCTCTGAATGTCACCTCGAGACCTCTATCTTGGAGGGTGGAAACTGATATCAGATTCTTCTTCATGCTAGGGACATAAAGAACGTCCATGAATGATATAGGTGGCATGCCATCTCTCTGAAAAGCAACTGTGCCAACCCGTGCAACTTTGAAAACTCTGACATCTCCAAGCAACATCTCAATCTTAGCCTTAGTGTCTCTGAGATCAGAAAAATGCTCTTGATATCCAGTCATGTGTCTCGAAGCCCCGCTATCAATATAACAGATCCTAGGTGTCATCTCAACTGAAGTGCATCATGTGAGGAAAGCACACTCTCTCTAAAACTGTCTCTGAAATTCAATCTCCTCTGTTGTAGCTGGGATACCACCCTTCTTCTTCTTCTTGTTCGGGCACTGTCTAGCATAGTGCCCAAACTTATTACAAACAAATCACTTCCCTTTGCTCATATCTCTCTTCTGACCACTGCCTTGACCACTGCTTCTCTCTCCTCCTCCACTCCCTTGTGGTGGGGCCCCAAACTTGGGACCCTGCCGACCCCCATGGCCAACCTTTTTCTTGCCCTTTGTCCAAAGAGCAAGATCCTCCTCACCTTGACCAATCTGCTACTGCTATTGCTGCCGCTGTCTAGAAGCCTCGGCTGCCAACCGAATCTCCTCTTAGATGAAGTCAACCCACATCCTCTCCCATGTAGGCATGACCTCCCTAGAAACTATTCCACATACAAATGGACTCCATGGTTTGGTGAAGCTATTCATAGCTTGACTCACCAAAGACTTAGGGTCAACAACCTCGTCGACGACTCCAAGCTCATCTTTGATCTGAGTGAAGCGACCAAGGAATGAAGTTACCAACTCATCCTTGAGCATGTGAATTCCCTTGATTCGGTCATGAAGAACCATCTTCCGGTTCTCATTGGAGCTCTCATACAAATTGCATAGATATGCCCACATCTTGTATGCACAAGACTTCCCCATCAAATGGGGTATGATATGGTCACGAACTGCATCACAAATGGTCCTCTTCGCCTTGTTGTTCTTCTTCTTGAAATCTTCCACCAAGATGGGAGCAGTGACAAGAATGGGGGTGACATCTGCCTCAACTATATCCTATAGCTCGAGGTCCTCTAAGATGAAGACCATCCTCGCCTTCCAAGGCAACCAATTGCTATCCCCTGCTAGCATGTCCTCAACTCGCATCTGAGATGATGACATGTCTGCCAAAATGCACTGCCCAACTGATGCTCACTCTGCCAAGGAAAACACTATTTCACTCCTTTCAACACAGGTGTGAAAAGAGACAAGTGTGATCTGACCTCACTCCTAACAAAATAGGTGTGAAAATAGGCCAAGTCAAATCAGTCTCACTCCTACTGCGTAGGTGTGAAAAGAGACTGATGACAAGTGTCCAAAACTTCCCAACGATCCTCTAAAAAATTATTCCCTCTAACAACCACTGAATGAGTCAATGGTTGTACTCAAAATCTGCCAGAAAGAAGTGTATGACAGCCATTCAAAATGTTGTCCCAAGTGTCCAAAACATCAACCACCAAAGCTCTGATACCATGTGAAAATTCCATGTCCTATCATCTTTCCTTCTTGGTCTATCTTTGACCAAAGAAAATATCTAAGTTTCAACTGTAAGTTAATTTATTTTCTAATGTTTTATAAAAGCCAACAGTCCAAAACTATTTTTCTGATTTGTTACGGTTATGTTCTCAATTTTGGGTGCTCTAGCATGTCGTTTTTGTCACCAAAAATTAGTACATGCATCTCAAAATAAACATAACACACCTAAACATCTCTAATGTTGAATATGAACATATCTAAGAAAATAAATCATGCATTTGTAGACACAGGTATTTTTGGTCAACATGATCCTGGATAAAACCCCCCAGGGAAAACTAGTTTGGAAAATGGATGTATATATGAGGAAAGCAGAAGAGGGGTTATAGTAAACACAATATATGAAAAAAAATGATACAATAGAAACTCCAATTGAGTTGATATACAAGCTCGAAATCAACAGATGCGCCCCAAAATGGTGCACCCCTCATGTAAACTGCCAGAACCATTGAATCTGCTCCAATTTCCAACTGTGAGCTCAGAACTGGAAACCCCTCCACAGAAATGAAGCTATGTTGAATGGAAACCCTCTGCAACTGATCTCACTGCAATCTGATAGCTAGAAGTCTCTGAATTGTTGATGCGCCCCAATCTAGCAATGCACCCTCCTCAACAACAAAACCTCTCTAGTAAATAAGCTATGGTATACAAGGAAAGCCTCCCTCCATGAAACAAATCTCCCTAGCTCAACTCTCATCACAAAACTAACCTCATCTCCATCCAAGAAGAAATCCTCTCACAATGAGCAACTCAACCAATGAATAATGTGCCCTCCTTTACCCTTTGTGCCCCTCTTTGAAATCCAAAAGGAAACCTAGATATTCAAGGGTTGAGACCATCTCATCTCCCATAAAATCGATGGTTTAGATCTCCCCATGAATATCTAAAGCATAAACCCACTTTGGGTTAATTTTCCTATGTCAACTTTATGTCTCCAAATTCACCCCTTTGTGAATTAATAGTCACTTTAGGCCAAAAGTGACCAAATTTCACTTCATCCAAAGTCAAAGTGAAATTAGACAAAAGTACAAGGTACAAAGTGTAATGTCCTTCCCTCATGTGATAAGGAGGTCATAAGAACATGGGGAACACCTCCCAAGGTACAAAACTCAACATCCAACTCATGCCATGCATAAAACAATTCAATCATGCAAGTGTAATTATGTCACTATACAAGCCCAATTTAACACGACTCTGAATAATAAAAAAACTAGGCTATTCATCCAAGACAACGAGGTATCGAAAACATACATGTCTTCATAAAACAAATAATCAAAAAGAAACAAAGTCGTGCTTACAACTCTATGACTATCTCTGAGTGTGGAACCCAAAAATATCCATATTATACACAGTGGGAAGCCACCCAAAACACCACGATGTGACATTCCCATTTTAAAATTATAAACACACAGCCATAGTATTAACTTAACCCATCGTGCCAAGCTATCAATCTAATACAATGTTGTTTCAAATTAATCAAACTGCGACCAACCATGTTGTGTAAATTCGGGCTCATGCAATCAAATAATATAATGCATACAATGGACAGATTGTTATAGTCATCCCAGTTGCAATAACCATTTGGCCCAAAAAAACTCATAGTTACAATGATCATTTATTCATTGTGTAGAAACACCACACACACAAATGCAGTATGTGCGAGCATCAATTAGAAATTGTAACCAATGCCAAGTTAAACATCCAAATAATCCTTAGTGAAAAAATATCGTGATTGTATATCAACCAATCAACCAAACATGTTGTGGCAACCACGCATACCCATGCATCGACATGGAGCGAGGCTGTGACTTTATTAAATAAACAATAATGGGTTATCAAACACAAGGACAACGATTATGTATCTGTACTGCCCAATTAACAATGCAGGGTTATTTATTTTAATAACACAGGCAGCGACTACATATCGAACCAATATGACCGTCATAAGACCAACTGGGCAAGTTTGTACCCAATTTTGTCGAAAACACACAACCATCCAACAATAACCAAGTAGTAAACTCGACGGACCATGTCAGTCCTCTCTATCAATTCTCAGACCTGTGGAGTTAAGGGTTTTCTCTATGACCAACACAGGAAAAGCTAGAGCCAACTCCCTTCAATGGTGAAAACCTCCGAGACCAACGGTGTATACACAGAGAAAACCATGACTTATTCATGGACAGGTAACAAATACCGTAAGAAGAGGAATATAACAGAGGAGCGAGGCTCCAACTTGGTCAATAATGATACTTAACACACAGGGTATAAACCTCGTGGTTCTCAATTAAACAACCACAACACTGATTCAATGAAGACATGGTCGAGAAAGAAAAAAACAACCCACTGCGTAACCTTTAGTGGTGGAAACAAACCAATGCTCAAGAGGCAGTGACACAGAGAGATTCCAAACATTAAAACCCATAAAAGCTAAAGACTGAACATAACAATACGAATGCATGAGGACAGCCAGCCACCCCAGAACAAACAAAAAACCTCCAACTAAACCAACAAGGGTAACAGAGAGACCTTATGGCTGCTAACACCCAGACTGAACAATAACACTATTCAAGATTATTGCAGAAAGAACCATCAACGCTTCATTCCAAAATCAAAATTTTACACAGTTGCAATACTTAAGGAAATCACAAACCAATACACCCAATCCAATAATCATTTCATAACCAGAGAAGACTCATGAATGGCCAAAAAAAACATACCTGTAATTGAACACCTTAAAATGCAAGTTGTCTGAGCGGTTCCTCTCTGCTAAGAAATCAGAGCATAACCACAACAGCAAGGTTAAACAATAGCCCGACTAGGGTGGCAGCCAATGGAAGGAGTAAGGGTGACGTGCAATAAATGCATGTCGCCTCCACCCACAGTCAATTTAATTCAATAGTACATGCCAACCATTAATATACCAACAATTCATTTAAACCATGCCTTGGAAATTGCATCAAACGTGCCACCCACATCATACCTTCCATTTCCAACTAACCATATTACATATCAACTATATAATCCAATTTAGTGACCATATATCGAACGATCACCAATAGAACAATCCATATCAACTTATGCCATAACATAATCATCATTGCATATTAACCATATAACTCAATCAAATCGCATAACCATTTACTTGCTAGCTAGGATTTAACCATAGTCATTTTAATCTTTCATGCATGTAGTATAACATATAGCATAATTCAAATTCTTCCCTTTGCATTTGTTGCATGGTTTTCACTTCTTTCTAATTTCCTTTTATGTATTTTTACTAACATGTATGTTGTGCAGGTGTCCCAAGAACATATAGCAATTGTATCAATGAATAACATAGGCCGTAATAACATAAAGAACCAATACTTCATAAGCCCAATCCATAGTAAAAAAAAACAAGATCTCATCAACCATGCAAGTAGTGTCGAACATCAGTACAACATTAAATAAGGACCCGACCTGATCTCCAATATACAAAGGGGTCCCACCTACTAGTATTATTTAGCTTTTATAATAGTAGGATTTAGCAACACTTTGTGGGAAAAACTTTGTTGACAATTTTAAACGTCAACAAATTGGTGACTCCATAGGGAAGTTTGTTTTCAATAGATTTAGAACTCATAACTCATGGTTTTGCATACCAAGAACAACAGGTCAAGAAGACATAACCAGGAATATTATGCAATAGGGGGAATTGAGCGGATTTAATGGAAAGATGACTAGGAATTTGGGAATAATTCATGGAAAGTGTTAATCATGAGGGTTTTTTACCACTGTATGCATAATCATCCGAACAAAATCTTCTCTCAACTTTAAGGAGAATTTTTTTTCAGACTTTCTCTTAAAATATCAATGGATGAAGAAATGGAAAGAATAAGTGGGAGATAACCAATTCTTTACAAGACAACAGTGGAAATATGTAACAATTTCAAGGGTCCTTCAGAGAAGACATCATAACAGCTGTGTAAGCTCGATTGTTATTGACTAACAATTCTTCCCAAGAGTGTCGTTGTGGAAAAATTGATCCAACATCCTATCTTGACCAAATTAAATAGAATATGATAGGAAACAAAATTATGATAGAAGTAAAAATGCAGAAATTAAAACAACAACAATAAAATACAAAATGAAGAAGTGACAAAAAAAGTCTTGAAATAGAAAGTAGAAATCAAACTACTATAAAACATAGAAGAAAATAGTGCCAAAATGAAGGCATAGCTTGTTAGAATATAATGGATGTGCTTGATTTACCATTGACAATATCTCTATTGTCACCCATCCATAGGTCGAAGCCACCCTCCAAGCACCTTAACCTTGACAGAGAATCACTCCAGAAGAAAACCCTAGGCTAGATAGCCAAACAAAGGGTAGCACACATTTCCCCAAGAATAGCGCACCAAAAAGAGTTGATTAGATAGTCCAAACCCTAGCTAAGATATAGTCCAAGCGTAACTTCTAGCTACAACAGCTGCAATGACAACTCTCCTCCAAACCTATGTAGAAATTGGGCAACTGCAGTGTGCACAAGTGTTGCTCTGGAATTTTGAGACTGCCTGCCAGAATGAGAACTGGCCTCCTGTATTTATACTAATTTTGGCTAACTTCCTGGGCTGAATTCTCATTCCGGGTTTCTATCTGTTCAGTATATATTATTATTTATGGTTGACTTCTTCTCTTGGAGGCTAATAACCTAATATAAATTATCTTCTTGAGCCAACAAGTCTTCTAGGGTTATTAGCCAACTCATTAGGGTTTCTTCTTGCTTCCCAGAGTATTCTATCATCATCAGGTTTACACATGGAGGTAAATACCTCCCGCAGATACCATAATATCAACACTCCCTCCTAGCTAGGGAGGTATTATAGGTAATGGTTTTGAGAAAAAAAACATACCATTCACTTGGTAGCATCAACATAGTTGTATAGACTAGATCATGACTAGATCATGAGCACCATCATCATCATCAGCTGCATCATCTCTCGAAACCATACTCTTATCTAAGTAATTAGACATGATGCTCACTCCACATAGTGATACAAGAGGCATTCCTCTAATCTAGAAGAGAAAATGTTCTGAACCATTTTCTGTCTGGAAAATCTATGTTCATCATTCATCTGGCTGATAATTATTTCCAATAAACTATTGATAGTCTTCAAGGTAATCAGAACAAAATAGAACACAACTGTGTCTATCCATAGTAGTACATAACTACAATCCAGTGGTACACTACCACACCAAGTAGCACACAAGTACTTGATCAGTAACGTATAGTCACAAATAGTGGAACACATCCACCACAATAGTATACATCTATTGTCATGCAATCTTCATAACAATCATCTGATATCAACCTACACAGAAACAATGTTATGATATAAAATGAATCATTTAGGCCAATATTTCACTCACATCTATGAGATCTAAAAGAATATCTTCCCTCAAAAAGGTAAAACATCAATAATGAGTTGTCTGAACTATTCTTCTCAAGCAAGGAAGAATAACTATCCTAATTTATGAACCTGGACCATTCCCCACCCTGGGCCATTCTTCCTACACTAATCAAAGTGAACCTTGGAGAGAATGTATAAACCCTAAGGAATGCCTGTCCCTGGTTGCTGAGCCTGGACCATTCCCGACCCTGGGCCATTCCTCCTACACTAATCAAAGTGCACCCTGGAGAGAATGTATAAACCCCAAGGAATGTCTGTCCTTGATTGTTAAGCCTGGACCATTCCCCACGCTAGGTCATTCCTCCTACACTAATCAAAGTGCACCCTAGAGAGAATGTATAAACCCTAAGGAATGACTATCCAGACCATTTCCTATGTTAACCACAAGAGGAAAAGACTATCCTGTATCAACCTCCAAAACGGACCATTCCTCATGTTTAACCACAATGAGAAATCGTTGTTCGGCAAGGCAGGCCAGTCTTCTTGAGTAACCCTCAAGAAGAGAGACTACCCTAGACCACTCCCCAAGTTAACCACAATGGGAAGTCGTTGTCTATGATACATCAATAATCTGGATCATTTCCCATGTTAACCACAATGGGAAATCATTGTCCGTTAGAAATCTCAATCCACTTTCCGAACTGGAAAGGAAATTGCTCATCTTGGACCATTTTTCGAACTGAAAAATGACTGTCCATAAATCAATACATATCAGTGCTCCCTCCCAACATGGGATTCATATCTTCCTCTTTTAATAGGGAAGTCGTCTCCATGAGCTCTAGCTTGAGTATGCAAACTCTTTCATCTTGGATGGAAGCTTTACCAAAATGTCTGCTTGTCTACTCATCTGTGGAGATATGTATTGGAGAACCACTTTATCCTTTGTAGACTTCATCACGGATAATGTAATTCTTGATTTCAAATGTACTTTGTTCTGGAGCACTGGTTTTTCTTTGAAGGCTTCATGTAGCTCTGATCAATAAAGTATATCATTGTTGGAACACTGGAACATATCCATGTGGCACTTCTTCTGTCATCATGAGATCTGATCTACTGAGTAATCATCTTGATACGATATCTCTGTTATAGAGAATCTTCACCATGCTTCCACTATGCATTGGAGGTTCACCAAGTTATATTCTTCCATCTTTATACAAGAGTCTCTTTTTGGTATGCCTCAAAGTCTTGAGGTTGCTCTTCATATGCTCTTTGTTCAATTGCTCTAGAGAACAGTCTTTGCATTCATCTTGATGTAGCACTCCAACCCATGGATGATATAATGACTCATGTAGAGGTATGTCTGGTTTACCGGAACGAGAAACCATCATAATCTTCTCCCTCTGTCTGGGAGAAACTTTAGTTCTGAATCTTGCAATGATTTAATTTATAAGTCTTCCGTACATTGTTCTTCATCACAACTTTTAGTTCTGTTTTATTTCTTTAATATTAGGCTGGTAATCTTGTGATTCTCGATGCAATGACTGGTTGTTCAGGATTCTCTTCTTTCTTGGAATCTTCATGTTATTCCTCATGTTTTTCTTTATATTTTGGGTCCATGGAGTTTCTTATAGATTTCATGCCCTAAAGATTCCACTTCTTTCTTTTATTATAGGATCACAGATCTGGATGGACAACCAGGGATACTTTAAGGATTCTCTTTGAAGAATAATTCTTCTGAGATTGAACTGAACACGTACTATCTTTCATGGTTACTACCATGGATATATACTTCATCATCTTCAATGGATCATAGGATTAGATCCCTCCTAATCCTTTCTTCATTTAAGAGTGCATATAATTGGCTCTCTCTGTCTAACAGAGTCCATGATTATATCTGCATCTTCATTGTCTTCTACAATATATAATTGGCTTTCTTTGTCTAGCCAAGTACATGCTTCCGTCTTGTTGTCTTGTACAAAACGTCATAAGTCTTTCTCCAATTTCCTCTCGATTGCTGACTTCTTTCTGTCTTTTCTTCTTCTAGGTCTCTTCATGATTGATTCATCTTATCTTGCAATAGCTTCCACATGATTTGTTTGATGTATTTCATTCTTTCATGTATTATCTAATCATATCAATCCTTATCTTTTTGTTCTTCCATTGATATAATTCTTCTTGGAACACAATATCTTCCAGGAGATAGATATGAAAGATATGTATAGAGATGATGCAAACAAGATATGTACAAGAACTAAGAAGAGTATTGTTACCTTCAGAAGAAATAAGTCTCTTTCATCCTTCTTAGTCTTCTTTGTAGGTTCCTTTTCTTCGGCAACTAATGCTTCATGTTTCTTTAGCTTGGGATAATGATTCTTGTAGTGGCCATACTTTCAACAGTTGAAGCATTGTACTTATGAAATGTCTTTCTCTTGATTTGGCTTCCTCCTTGAACCAAACTTCCTTTTGTTCCTGAAATTATTGAATCTTTCTATGAAGGGTTGATCATCGTACTTCTTTTGGGGTTTCCCTTTTGCACTGATCTTTGATTCTTCTTGAGCACAACAAGTCTAAAGTTCTTCAAATGTCAGATATTCCTTCCTTGTGTTCATGCTTGCGACAAATGCATCCCACGTCTTGGGAAGACCATTGAGTACTATGTTTACCAATTCCTTCTCTGAGATGATCCCTTCAATAGCTTTTAGTTGATCTCTTAACTGAGAGATTCTCACAAAATATGATGTTATGATGTCCTCATCATTCATCTTCATGTCATAGAGCTCATTCTTCAGACTCATAACTTGTCCAATGTTTCTGACTAAGAAGAGGTTTGTTAGGGCATCGTACATCTTCTTTGATGAGTCAAGATGGGAGATGTAGGGTATCAATTGGTATTTTATAGAGTCCACTATGATACTCATGGCATTGATGTCATCGTCTTTGAACTTCTCCATAGCTGCAATGTTCTGCTGTTCCTTCTCTTTTCCTTCTTCAAACTCTGGTTCCATGATATTTCCTTTCACAATATCTAGCACTTTATTCTTGGCAAGGATGAGGTCAATCCTTTTCTTCCATGCTCTGAAGTTAGAGGCTCCATCTAACTTGTTCTCTGAATTCATAGAATAAGTCATGGCTACTTTGACTTGGTCAAACCCTAGATTTGACCACAAACTCAAACTTGACGTCTTGGCTTGTTGAGAGTACTAGGAGATGCACTAGGCTAGGGCACACTAATATATCCAGATATTATCTCAATCCCTTCACTTAAGGTGCCTCAACAAGAGGATTAGGGTTTATGCAACTGCACCATCTAGTAACCCTAGCGGTAGTTCTATGGTGGCTGCTCCCACTAGAAACCCTAGCGATAGTTCTTCAACGATTTTAATATCCTTCTGGCTATGTTTCCTTCCAGTGGTTAGACTGAATGAAGGAGGTGTGGGCCCATAACCTATTAGAATATAATGGATGTGCTCATTTTACCATTGAAAATATCTCTATTGTCACCCAACCATAGGTTGAAGCCACCCTCCGAGCACCTTAACCTTGACATAGAATCACTCCAGAAGAAAGCCCTAGGCTAGATAGCCAAACAAAGGGTAGCGCACCTTTCCCCAAGGATAGCACACCAACAATAGATGATCAGATATTCCAAACCCTAGCCAAGAGATAGTCCAAGCATAACTGCTAGCTACAACAGCTGCAACGAAAGCTCTCCTCCAAACCTACGCAGAAACTGGGCAACTACAGTGCGCACAAGTGTTGCTCTGCAATTCTGAGACTGCCTGCTAGAATGAGAACTGGCCTCCTATATTTATACTAATTCTGGCTAACTGTCTAGGCCGAATTATCATTTTGGGTATCCATCTATTCAGTATATATTATTATTTCTGGCCGACTTCTTCTCTTGGAGGCTAATAACCTAATATAAATTATCTTCTTGAGATGACAAGACTTCTAGGGTTATTATCCAAATCATTAGGGTTTCTTCTTGCTTCCCGGAGTATTCTATCATTTTCAGGTTTACACGTGGAGGTAAATACCTCCCACAACTACCATAATATCTACATAGCTAAGCTACTAATATACAGAAAATCTAGACAACATTAGAACTTTTTCATGTCGGTCCCTCACAATATTTTAAGCGAGGTCTATTAGCATTGTAGGAAAACAATTCATCCTGTAAGTATTTTAATATATAAGAGTTAGTGTCCAAGACAAAATCAATTTGGAAAGGATCGGACACTCAGAAATCTGATGTAATCATCAGTCCCTTGACGCACACAATTGGATCATCAAGGTAGAGACAGAGACTGACCAATTCATCGAGAGTCATGTGCATAGGTATTTTAAAAGAAGTACCTATATAAAGTAATCTATAAAGCCAGTATTGGTAAGACATGGTACCCACTTAAGTGATAAGACTGGTTTTGTGAGCATCTGCTGCTTTTACCTTGATTTTATTGCAACCAGACAAACTGTCAAGTAAGGTTCCTAACTGTGACTCTACAACTTGTTGCAGAACCATTTCCATATTGGGAGGAGGTAAAGGATTTATCATAATTGCTTACCTAAAAGTTTGAAGATTAATACAGGCTCTAATATTATCAGTGTTCCTCAAGGCAGGTTCCCAATTGGAAGCCCATTGAGGGTGGATTGAAAAAAACATCCCATCCCTTAAGAAATTTCTCAACCCCATTTGAAAGGTTTCTTTCAGTGCAGAGTTAACAAGTCCTTGTTTTTGCCTAGCTCGTTTCATAGTACGTTGAATAAGACCTGGATCAAAACCACAAATATTCTCATTAAACCAAACAAAATCATTTTGAAATCCACTGAGTAGCTCGACAAACCTCATCTCTTCTTTATCAGAACACTGGAAATTTATTCTAACATTCGTTGAATATCCAGGTGTCCTAATGTTCATGGATATGGTTTCAACCACCTTCTTTCGTAACTCCACTTATTTATGTTTTTCTTTATTGCCTACATCACTTGATGAAAATGAACTCTCAAGAGGAGTCAATCTCTCAGGAATCTTATTGTTTTCTATGGATATTATTTCCTCATGCTTAATAGCTTCATCTTGGATGGAAAAACCAATTCTCTCATCATTAGGGAGGGCCTGCTAAGATCCTACATTATCAGGGATATATGAACAATATAGAGACTGAAAAGAGAAATCAAGCCTGTGAGGGAAAATTTGTTGATTAAGAGAAGCTAAAAAGAGAGCTAACCAACCATCCATTGAATTCAAATCCCTTCTAATACGAGTGATGTTGAAAGATAAAAGGTTAGAGGTAAGTTCCTAAACAACTTGGGTGTATCGTCCCATCAACTTGTTGCTAGGAGAGCATATCTTACATATCAGGTTCACAACAAGCTCAGAATCTCCAAAAACTGAAAGGTGACCACAACCAATATTAAGGGCATTCTCAATGCCTAATAGTAAAGCTTTGAATTTAGCAGAATTGTTTGTACAAGCAAACTCTAACCTGTAAGACAGATTATGAATTCTTTCTACAAGGGAAACCAAGATAATGTCAGCCCCATTACCTTCATTAGAGTGTGAACCATAAAAGTGCATATGCCACATATCATCATCTAAATTGATTCTTTCCAAAGGAATATTATCCTCTTCAGCAAATATGGAATAAACTCCTAGGTCCTCTTCGATATAGTTTACACTAGATTGCGGAACACTCTCTATGTAGGGTGAAATTATTCCCTCTCTAAGGACTATAATGTTCTTACCGTTCCGAGGAATGGATAAATGTGTCTTGTCGAGTGAGAGGTATCCACCTGTTAAAGATTGCCAATCTCTTCCTAAGATAATTGAGTAATTTGTTACAGGCATATCAATTACCTGAATGCTGAGGGTTGTTCTTATCTGAGGATGAGCGCACAAAACCAAGGTCACATCCTTAATATCGCCTATGGTTGTTTGTTGTATACTATTATAGGAGAGCATGCTTATGGTGTTTTCATTTGTACAAGACAAGCCTAGCTCTTCCATAATAATCTTCAACATCACAGTTGGGCCTGAACCACCATCAATGAGGCAACAATGGGAAATCTTATCCATAATATTTATAGAAATATAAAAAGGGGGATTTTTTACAGTGTATCTAAATTTATGTACACCTACTTGATTTATAGAATAATCCTCTTCGTTTACCTCTTCAAAAAGATTGGCTACACCAGAAGCTTTTCCTTCCATGAATTGTTTCAGATGCATCTGTTGTTCAGGGATGACAACCATGTCTAGGAGGGTTGCATCTACTTTGATGTTGGCCAACTGATTCAAGACATTGTACTTGGAAGAGGGGAGAGGGGGAGTGACTCCTTGACTCTCAGGAACCTTAGGAACCTGGAAAGTAACATCGGTTGAGGATGAGCTCGGGCTAGAAGAAATGCGAGGAGGATGAAATTTTCCCTTGGGAACATATGATTTGTTCCTAGTATTGATGACCATGACATCTTTTGGATATGCAAAATCTAGGACAGTGATAGTATCTTCTGGTCTTTTACCAAGGATATTATCTTTGGCATTTTTCTTTACCTCAAATGTGGCTTCCTTGTGGTTTTCCTTGCAAAAGTTACACCAACTCCAAGGTAGGATAGCTTTAGGATGAATTTTTTTTTCAACTGGATTTATAAAGGGGGGTGTAGAAGCGAATGAAGCTCTAGGGGTGACAGGGGAGACAATATCCTTTCACTCAAACGCTATTATATGATTATTCATATATTGTACTAGTTGTAAGAGAGTGGACATGTCTATCTGTCTAACCGATTCTCCCTGTGGAAGCCCCGTTCTTTCAAGATGTTCTTCATATTCTAAACAAGAATGCAGAGCAGAACCGAGATTATCAATGGTTTTTTTTTCAAGCCTATGATGGTAGAGAGAAGGAAATGCATTGTAGTAATGCATGAAAGTGTCTTGGTTCTAAGGGTAGATAATTTCTTGGTTAGAAGGGTAGATAAGTCTTTCCATCCTTATAGGTGATGTTATTATATTCCGTTAACTTCTCAGCAGGGATTTTGGATTGCCCTTAAGTGGATCAGAACCAATAGATTAACTCCTCCCAAGTAGACAGGATCTTAGGAGGAAGGTCAAAGAAATTGGTCGCAGCCTTTCCTTCCAAGGAATTGATGAACAAGCACATGCAAGTGTCATTGTCATTGGACCTGTTAGCACTACATAAATCTATTCGACTGATAAACAAATGACGAAGGTAACTTTTTCAACCAACTTTGAGACCCGAAACTAGCCTTTCGGATTTGGAGAGGGATCTCTCAGAAATCATGCGGTCTCTGCGCAGTATATGACTTTGAAAACAATGGCTAGATTTAACACTTATGATAAAATGGGTTCTGGTTATATTGGCCCAGAAAAGTAAGACTTGGGCTATGGGGTCAATCTGAGGAAGAGACGGGAGAAATGACTCAGTGAATAGATTCGAGAGGATACGGCTAGGCGAGAAACAACCTTTAGTGTAAACCATAATGTGTGGCGGGAGAAAACACATGAAGTAACTCAGGAGCACTGTTGTGGATGAATACAGAGTTAGCTTTAGAGGAAAATGTTTTGTCTAAGTGGTGCGAACAAGGGGCACTGTACAACGAATCCATAGGTTTGATAATTTATTCCAAAATAGACAGAAAGAGATATGAAATAAAGATAACATGAAAGCACATACACAAAGAGATAAGCACAATACATCCAACCATTACAACTAGAATATTTTCATCAAATCACAGGACCTTTGCATTAAATTCTGGTCAAAACTCAAATTACATACAATAGCTATCATCTACCAAATTTTCCAACCAACCTGGCTTACATAAAAAATATGAAATATATAAAAGAGGGTGCTGTTTGGGCTACCCTGCTTCCTAATTGCTAACCCTTAGGACTAGGAAAACTGAACAACATGTGTTGGAGACACTTCGCATAGTGTTTCCAAAAATAGACAATAATCATGCCCTCATGCCCTTTTTACTTATGATTGTTCACAATTTCTCCATGAGATTTGATCGTCGGTCAGGCTCTGACACAGAGAAAAGATGTGTCACTATGTTCTTTTGAGAAGGTGTTCCGATGAATAGGCATTTGTCAGGAGCTTGTTGTCTGTAAATAATGGCTTTGATTTCAACGTTGTGATCATTTTCCAAGAGCTGCGCATAGTAAACAACTGTTAAATCATCATGAGCCTTATCAAAATGGTAGCGTGCTTCAGAGAAAACATATCCTTCAAACTACCAAGGTTTGTATCATCTTTAGCGGGTGTAGAGATGGGTGCCAACTAAACTTGTTTTTCCTGCACGTTGGTGAGAGCTACACAGGATTCTTTCTCGGTCACTTCGCATTCTATGGAATGTTTCACATGCCTTTCTTTCGACAGTCTCTATTCTTCTCGTATCTATACAATGGTGTCTTGCACCTCTCTGAGCTGCCTTTTCAACCAAACCACGTTCCCTTCATGACCCTGTGTTGCAGACGCTTCTGTGGCCTTTGTTGCTAGTTGTCACCATAATTCCATGTTTTCCTGATAGAGCTCGGCAATGGCCAATTTTTCTTTCTACTGTTTCTGAAATGGAACTTGATCATTCGCTTCTAGGATATTCCCTTTCCTTGTTTTTCTCCTGTCTTCGCAGCTCGATCCCCCAGCAGGTTCTAGCCGAATGGTGCACCTGAGTTACTCTTAAACTACCAATATGATGCAAGGTTCTTATGAAATTTGAGCTTCCACTATCTCCTATTTTTTCCTTGGCCTTCCCCTCCTCTGAGACATTTGTTGTTGGGGAGAGAGGGCTCTTGTTGTCTTCCCTTCCTGTGTGAATCCCTCCATTTCATATTTTTATCGAATTGATCTGGTCTTCTCTGCAGGTAAAGGAATAGTTCCTTTTATGTTTTTGGAAATGCCTACTGCAGGTGAGAATGCATTCCAGTCCCTTTGAGGCTCAAACCTTACATTTATTCTACTCCGTGTACCTTTCCTTGTGCTCTGAGAGGTCGCCATGGCACGAACAAAGTGAATTCTACGTGTAGTGTATCCAACAAATGCACAGGATGGGAAGGTTTTGATCATGTTGGACTAGCAAGGGAAAATGAAAATAGAGTTTCAGGCCTCGTTCTATGACTGGAGAGAATGTTGTGCATCCAGGATTTATAAAAAAACAGTCACGAAAAGAAATCATACTAGAGGACAGTGAATTCATGGTGACGAGATGTTCCAAATCAATTTGCAGGTTTTCCATGGAAAATCCTCGCATGTAGGGTATAGGTGACAAGGATGGCTAGTCATGCATGATACGAACATCATGATTTGTTATTCCCTTGGTCTTCATGATGAACTGATAATAACTTCTATACTTGTTGATGTGACCTCTATTTAACCACATAACTCGACCTAGGGCATGTAGAGACTGGTTTCTTGACATGACTTGACTTTCTTGGAAAATAAATACTCGTACCTCTTATACAAGTTTCAGATCTGGCATCCCTTCCTGTTTCCAAGGGCCAATTGGACACTTGCTGACCTCAAACTTATGGCGTTATGTACTTGACTTCACATGTTCGAGCGCATGGATCACAATGTGACTTTAAAACCGACTCTAATTTGGAAAGAAAAATGGCGACACTAACAACTGGCTCCAACGGGGATGCTATCCACTCTGTGAGGTAACAAAGAACAATAGACTAGGTGCCTGACCATTGTGATTTATTTGACCTCTAGGCATTGGGAAAAAAAACTAAACCTATTGATGCGGCTTCTAAGACTTCATCATAAACTTAGGTCCTTCACTTCGGGCTTCAATTTTCTACTGAACTACAGACTTGATGCAAAATAAAATGACTATTTACAATGATAATGACTTAAACGGATTTTATTCCATCAGGTAATGTTTTAGGAACCTTTCGTTTACAGGGCCCCAATAAAAAATTTCTCTGTCTAATCCTTCTAGGAAATAAGCATCTTTCCCGCTGTGATTGTAGACCCTGAATGGACCCGTACAAAGGTGGTCAAAATTTCCATGCTTCCCTTTACCTTCATTTCTTGCGTCCCATCTCAAAACTATGTCACCCAACTGAAAATATTTTAGCTTGGAATGCTTATCGAAGGCTTTCTTTATCTTTTCATGATGGAGTTGCAATCGATTATACACTTTCTCTCTTTCCTGCTACATATGAATTAGTTGATTAATCCTCCTCTGTTCATCATTTGGCTCAGCCTCATGTTATTGCAACAACTTCCTGATCGGGGGTCCCAATGAAGTAGGGAAAATCTTGTCCCCACCATAAATGATTTGGAAATGCGACGTTCATATAGATTTCTTGGTGGTGACCTAGTCTTCCCACAACGCGTAGATAATATTTTTATGCCAAGCTCTCTTATTTTCTTGCAAGAGTCTTTTAATAATCCTAATCGGGCTCTTATTTGAGGAATCTGCTAAATCGTTTCCTTGCGGATAGTACGTTGTGGAATTCCCCAAGGTTATGTTATGATCCTGGAAAAATTTCTCCATCCTCTTAGACTTGAATGTGACTGCATTGTTTGTAATGATCTTAACGGGACACCCAAACCTTCACAAGATGTTTGTCTCCAGGAATTGGATAATGACTGCGTCAGTAGCTTGTTTTTTGGGGATCACCTCTATCCATTTAGTGAAATAGTTAGTGGCCATGAGCATCCACTTGTGTTGCATAGAGGATGGAGGGTTTATCTCTCCTATGAAATCTATATCCCACTACATAAAAGGTGCTTCGACTGAGATCAGCTTCAGTGGCAAAGGCAACAGTTTTCTTCTTCCGTCAAAAATTTGATATTCGTGGCAGCTGGAGACCTCTTTATATACGTCAGTGAAAATCATAGGCTAGTAATATCCTACCCTCAGGATTTTGTGCCTAGTGGTCTTCCAATAATGGTGTCCCCCATAATCACCTTTGTGAAATTATTGTATGGCCCACTTTGTGTCATCTTCCAATAAAAATCTCAACAATATTCCCCCAAGATCTTTCGAGTAGAGTGAGTTGTCCAGGATGCAAAACTTAACCACTTTGAGCTTGAGAAATCTTTTCATAGTATTACTCACACCTGGAGGGTCCTAGAGATTCTCCAACACATATATTATGTCCACATACCATGGTGAGGCGATGAACTACCGAGGCGCATGTGCATATTTTTCTTCTTTGGGACATTCCGATAGATCAACGATGAAATTCATTTCTACAGTGTCGCAGTCCAACTGCGCCATCAACTTTGTGATACCCTGACCTTTGATCAACTTTGTAGGATTGATTTCAAGGTCGTATTCTAACATGGTCGTTATCCACTTGCCTCTCCTTCCTTCCAGGTCAGGTTGAGCCAGAATGTCCTTTATTGAACTGCTAGGTACACAAGCGATAACATGGGAGTGTAGTATATATGTCCTGAATTATTTCAAAGATTTTACTAAGGCATAATCTTTCTTTTCCATGATTCCATACCTTAGTGGAGCGTCGTGCAGTGTTCGGATGAAATAGGCTATAGGTTTTTCGAAATCCTGTTCGTCTTTTTGTAGCAACATGCCAACAATAGTGTGTTCTGAGGCGAATGAAAATAGGAGGAAATATTTCATAAACTCTGGGCTAGCTAGTACATGAGCCTTTTTCAGCGTCACTTTTATATCCTCAAAACACTTCTTGGCCTTCTAGTTCCACTTGATCTTGTTTCCCTTCCTTAGCATGCAAGTTATGTGTTTTATGATTTCTGCCAAGTTTGGGATGAATCTCCTCAAAAACTTTACCTTTCCCAGGAAAGACTGTACCTCCTTTTTACTGCACAGGGTGTCGATCTTCAGGATCCCTTCAACTCAGCTAGGGTCTATCTTAATTCCCTCTTTGGAAATGATGTTCCCTAACAACTTTCCTTCTTCTACTGCAAAATGGGAATTCTTTGGATTCAGTGATATGCCAAATTTTCGACACTTCTGGAAAACTCTCTTCAGGTGCTCGAGATGCTTCTTGTCAAAGGTAGAGTACACAGTGATGTCATACAGATAAATCAAGATGAATTTTTCCCTTTCATCGGCAAACATGATGTCCATTTCCCTCTATAAAGTAGCTCCAACATTCATCAAGTCGAACGACATCTTGGCATACATGAACGTTCCCCATGGGGTTGTGAAAGTCGTCTTCTCTTTGTCGTGCAAGTGGACCATGATTTGATTATACCCTGAGAATCCATGTAACATAGACATATTTTGGGACCCCACCACCTTTTGTAGGATGTATTCCATTTTAGGAAAGGGATAGTGGTCCTTGAGAGAGACTTTATTTAAATTTCAGAATTCCACACACAGCCTTATCTCTCCACTTTTCTTCGTTATAGGTATTAGATTAGCTACCCATTATGAGAATCTCAAAGAAACAATGATTTTAGTGTTGAAATTTTTTTTTACCTCTTTCTCAACCAACGGTAGCAACATGGGATTTATCTGTCTCAGCTTCTATTTAAAAGGTTGTTGATCTTCCTTGAGAGGGATAACATGTTGGATCCCTTTTGTGTCATACACTTTCAGGTCATCGTATCTCCATGCGAAGATGTTCGAGAAATCTTTCATGAGATTTATATAGTCCTGCTTGACCTCTGGACTGAGTGTTTTTGATAATTTTACCATCTTTGGATTCTCCTCAGTCCCAATGTTGCAGTCTTCCATGTCTTCTTCGCTTGCAGCGATCTTGGGGTTCTTAGCCACATTGTTCTCGTCAAACAATTTTTCTAGCAACACCAACCCCTTTGGAATAATATTATTTTTCAATTGTATTATGTCCCTTCCCGTGATCTGGTTTTGGAAAGGGTCACCGTCGCTACGCACATCCGCGCTCTCATCTTTCTCGCCAGAACATTCCTCATCAATGTTTATGTTAGCAAATTCGTCGCTCATAAGGAGGATTCTTTCCACCTATTTGTCATCATTGAACACCTACCAATGTTTGATATTATCAGGCACTGTCAGCCTGTGCCTGACCTTGATTTCGTACTTTTTGTTTGGGAAGATGGGGATCTTAAAACCCGAGGCCGAGGTGGCCATTGCATCGGCAAGGATAGCAGATAAGTCATATTCTGATAATCCTTCGAGGAGGTCAAAGCCAAATTTCTGTATGCCCTTACCCTGGGGTGTTTGGTATGATATACACCCTTCACCTGATTTATGAACAACTCAAAATCCCTGTGCACTGCTATCTTCTGCGCGCCCAATTCTTCCAGAACTTGTAAGCCCAAGATCAATGCTTCATATTCGACCATGTTGTTAGTGCACTCAAACGCGAGCTTGTATGAGCACACCTTTGTGATTTCTTCAATGGGGCTCACCCATACACCGACCCCAGCTCCTTCTCTGTTGACTGCACCATCAAAACTCATGTTCCATATCCTATTTTCCGCGTGGCGCTTGGGTTCGGCACATTCTATTTTTTCCTGCACGATCTCCTCGTCATCTGTTAAAATGGTTGTCGACTCTTCATCTGCAAAATTCAGGTCATTGAACAATATTAAATACCCCACCTCAGTGTCGACGGTGTATATGGGATGATTGTGTGGCTGCGTCTTGCTGCTTACCATGTACTTAAAAAACACTTCTCTGTACATCCTTCTATCGTGGCCAAAAATAGGGATAGTGGCATATGACATATCCATCTACAACATGCATTTCAACTTCGTAGTCCATGACCTCGAGAGAAGCATGCCAAATTTTGGCGGTATGTCCATGATGACCAAATCCATGACCATGTTCTTATCAGGGATTTGAGCTAGTTATAAAACTAGGTCTTTGATAAGGCCTAAACACTTGACTTTCCTTGAATCAAAAGAGAAACGTTCTTTGTATGGCTTGGTGACATCCAAACCTAGTTCTTCCATGATCACGTTCGGCATGAGGTTGTGTGATGTGATAGAATAAAACATGGCCTTATGCAAGTTCATGTCGTGGATATTCAGACTGACGTAGAAAGGAGGGACATATTCGGTGTCGCTTGTTTCTTCAACGTGCAGACCAAAAAGGATGGCGGGGTGATCATCTTGAAGGTTCAGAGTATTGGGGGTCCCCCCTTCTTTCAACATTTTAATGATTTGTTCCTGATAATCACCCTTTCTAATAATTTCATTGAACGGGACATAGATTTTTATTTTGGCCATCTCATGTTCAAAATTGAAAGGGGGACAAGTTTTCTCTACCTCTTTTCTGCTAACCTCCCGACCTGTCTCCGGGGCTTTCTTAGGGACCTCCTCCTTCGACTTAGATTTCTCCATCACATATTTGGTCATGTCATATGAACTTGTTCAACTTTTGGAAGGAGTCTCTGTCGAAGGCTTCCTTATGTGGTTTGTCTATTGCGACTCGACAGGCACGTCTTTTCTCTGGAGGTTATACTTTTTCTAGAACTGCATGATGGCATTTTGATAGCTTTTTATGAACTCCTCCATCTCTCAGGATGATGCACCATCTGTTTTGAGTATCATATAATTGTTGGCCTCTAGAATTAAGCCTTCATTCCTACTCATATACTGATCATGCTCACTCTTCGTCAGGAACACACGTGGGTTTTGGTCATCGCAACAATGTATCTAGTCGTCGAGTGTCTAGTCAAAATCTTCATCCGCATATTTGTTCTAGAACAAAGGTATCATTTGTTGGGAACCTTGATCCATTTTCTCTTTTTTTTTTCCTCTATCTGATCTGATGGATTTGACCTCTCCTGAGGTTCGAATTTCTAGGAGGTGGGTCGTTCTTTTCTCGGGAAACAAGTCTATTCCCCATTGAAGTTATCTGCATCAAATTCTCCATGGTATTCATCATCATGTCAAATTTATTGTATAAGGACTGCGACATCGATGACTATGCATCTCCCTGGGGTCTCTTGTCACCTCCATTGAACCTTGGTTTTATTTTTCCTGACGCCATCATATTGACTTCAACTTTGACAACATTGCTCATTATAGAATCTAGATTTGTTGACCTTCTTTCCCTCAACAACAGGGTGAAATCATTTTTTAAAGAGTCTGTGTACCACAAATGCATAGCACCAGGGGGTGACTTGACTTCTACAGGAATCGAGTTGTACAATTTCAAAAAATGGGCCGAGAATTCCTCCACCATCTCTTCTGGTGCTTTCTTCATGTTATTGTATTGTGTCAGCAACTACAAAGGGTTTTCCTTCTCTCCCCATTTGTCTAGGAACGACGTATCAAATGTGGAAAATTCCCAAATGATCATAGGTGGGAGAGCTTTGAACCACTTTCTTACATCTCCCAATAGGATTTGCATGAACAACCACATTTTTTCATTTATGTAGTCCACCTCCTCTAGGTCAACGAAATCATTAAACCAATCCAAGTGCTTATGAGTGGAAACATTTCCCTCTGCATCGTAGAGCCTAATCCTTTGGCTATAATTCTGAGGAAAGTCATGCAATTGGGCCGGTAGGATGAGTGGAGTGAAAGGGGCAACCATAGCCTGAGGAGGATTCAGATTTCGGGGGATATTATTTAATACTATGGCTCGAAATTTCTTTGGGTCGAAAACAGTCTCGTCCAAATCGGTCTCTAACTCAAGGTTGTCAATGCTCTACACATTGACTTTGGACAAGGACAGGATTTTTTCTAGGTAGTAGAACGGGTCCGACGCTTTCTCTCTAGCCTTGCGCATAATCTTCTTAGGGTCATATACCGGTTCCAAGGGGTTTGGGTCCGGATTTTCTCTGGTGTAAACCATCTTGGAGCCAGGTTTCTTGAACTGTGATACTTGAGGCTACTGGTTTGTCTGGATTGGAGTCGCCAGGGTAAGGTTTTCAGTCGGTATGGATGTTTTTCCCTCTGTTACCCTCAGGGATCAAACTACAACGTTGTCGTTTTCCCAGGGAAAATCTATTCAATTTCGGACCTGGTAACGACACCAAAAATGTTAGCACTCCGTAAATCTGTTCGGCTGATAAAGAAATGATGAAGGTAACATTTTCAACCAACTTTGAGACCAGAAACTAGTCTTTCGTATCTAGAGAGGGATCTCTCGGAAATGGCACGGTCTCCTTGCAAGATATGACTTTGAAAACAATGGCTAGATTTAACACCTCTGATAAAATGGGTTTTGGTTATATTGGCATAGAAAAGTAAGACTTAGGCTATGGGGTCGATTTGAGGAAGAGACGAGACAAATGACTCAGTGACTGGATTCAAGAGGATAAGTATAGGTGAGAAAAAACCTTCAGTGTAAACCGTAATGTGTGGTGGGACAAAACGCAGGAAGTAACTCAAGAGCACCACTGTGGACGAATTCACAGTTAGAATGAGAGGAAAATGTTTTGTCTAAGTGGCACAAACAAGGGGTGATGTACAACAAATACACAGGTTCGATAATTCGTTCTGAAATAGACAGAAAGAGATATGAAATAAAGATGACATGAAAGAACATACGCAAAGAAAGAAGCACAATACATCCAACTATTACAACTAGAATCTTTTCATCAAATCATAGGACCTTTACATTAAATTATGGTCAAAACTCAGATTACATACAATAGTTATCGTCTATCAAATTTTCCAACCAACCTAGATCACATCGAAAATATGAAACATATAAACGAGGGTGCTTCTTCAGATACCATGCTTCCTAACTTCTAACCCTTAGGACTAGGGAAAATGAACAACATGCGTTGGATACTCCTCGCATAGTTTTTCCAAAAATAGACAATAATCATGCCCTTTTTACTTATGAATACTCACAATTTCACCATGGAATATGATCCTCAGTCAGGCTCTGACATGGAGAAAATATGTGTCACTGTGTTCCTTTGAGTAGGTGTCCCGACAAACAGGCGTCTGTCGGGATCTTGTTGTCTGTAAATAACGACTTCGATTTTAGTGTTGTGATCATTTGTCGAGAGCTGCACACAATAAACAATTGTTATATCGTCATGGTTGTTATCAAAATTGTATCATGCTTCAGAGAAAACATATCCTTCAAAACTTCCAAGGTTTGTCTCATCTTTAGTGGGTGCAGAGATGGGTGCCAACTAAACTTGTTTTTCCAGCGCACTGGCGAGAGCTACGCGGGCTTCTTTCTCGGTCTCTTCACATTCTATGGAATGTTTTGTGTGCCTTTCTTTTTTCAGTATCTGTGCTTCTCATAGATGTACAATAGTGTCTCGTGCCTCTCTGAGCTTCCTTTTCAACCACACCACGTTCCCTTCATGACCCTATGTTGCAGACTCTTCTGTGGCCTTTGTCTCTAGTTGCCGTCGTAATTCCATGTTTTCCTAATATAGCTCAACAATGGCCAGTTTCACTTGCAATAGTTTCTGAAATGGCACTTTATCATTGCCTTCTGTGATATTCACTTTCCTTTTTCTACTCCTATCTTTGCGTCTCGATCCCCCAGCAGGTTATAGCAGAATGGGGTGCCTGAGCCGCTCTTCAACTACCAATCTGATGCAAGGTTCTTTTGAAATTTGAGCTTCCACGATATCCTATTTTTTCCTCGTCCTGCCCCTCCTCTGAGGAATTTGTTGCTAGGGAGAGAGGGCTCTTGTTGTCTTTCCTTCCTCTGCGAATCCCTCCGTTTTAGATTTTCCACGAATTGATCTTGTCTTCTATGGAAGTAAAGGAATAGTTTTGTTTACATTTTTGGGAATGCCTATTGCAGGTGAGAATGCATCCCAGACCCTTTGATTCATGGACCTTATAGTTCTTCTACTCCATGCGCCTTTCCTTACACTCAGAGAGGTCACTATGGCGTGACCAAGGTGAATTCTTCACATAGTGTATCCAACAAACGCACAGGATGGGAAGGTTTTGATCACGCTAGACTGGCAAGGTAAAATGCAAATAGAGTTTCAGGCCTGGTTCTACGAATGGAGAGAATGTCAAGAATTTAGGATTTATAACAAATCGGACATAAAAAAAAATCATGCTGGAGGATAGTGAATTCATGGTGACAAGATGTTCCAAATCAAGTTGCAGGTTTTCCATGGAAAATCCCCGCGTGTAGGGTACAACTGGCAAGGCTAGCTGGTCATGCATGATATGAACACTGTGATTTTTCATTCCCTCAGCCTCCATGATGAACTGATAATAAATACTATACTTGCTAACGTGACCTCTATTTAACCACTTGACTCGAACTGGGGCACGTAAAGACTGGTTTCTCGGCAGGACTCAACTTTCTTGGAAAAGACATACCCGTACATCTTATACAAGTTTCGGATCTGACATCCCTTCCCGTTTCCAAGGGCCAACCAGACACTTGTTGACCTCAAAATTACAGTGTTACGTACCTGACTTCACATGTTTGGGTGCATGGGTCACAATGTGACTTTAAAACCAACTCTAATTTGGAATGAAAAATGGTAGTGCTAATAGGCCCCTATGTTATGACAAGCATTAGAAAATTCCACCAGGTGTTCGTTTGTACTGACAATGTTATTTCCTGAAAACTTAGGAAGGTTCTCTTTAAACTTTGGAAATGGATGAGTAGCAGGTGCTAGGTTAAGAGGAGAGGACACATTCCATGTTGTGGTTGTGGCGTCTTCTTCAAACTGAAAAAGACCATACTTTTTAATGACGTTGGTGATGTTTTTGGTAGATTGGACAAGGATATGGTGGCTATATAAGATACCAATCAATGAGGATGATGAATATTGGGAATATGGAGCACTTCCAGTGCCACTAGAGCCACCACTAGATGCCATATTGTGGATGATAGACGAGGGAAAGAAAGACGAACTGGATGAATCTGATAAATTTTTCCTTAGATCACTTTGTTGGGCAGATAACACAACGTTTCTTCTTCCTATTTCAGCAATAGGATTGATTTCAGGTGACAAGCCTCTTCTTCTTCTAGAAGCACGAGAATCTAAGGACATGAAAGAAAGGCCAAAACTTTGAATGCATCCAATTGTTCTTGAGCACTAATGTCTCGTTCAATTGTTGCACAAGAATGATTAAGCTCAACACAGGTGTTGGCAACATCTAAGATGGTAATCAAAATATTTAAAGCAATGCTGGTCTGATCTTGAAGACCAGGCTCAATGTTGGGCTGCCTTGCAATAGGAACAATCATTAAGAAAAAACAGTCAAAGAATTAATATCAGAAAAAGAAAGATGTATCGATGAAAATCGAGTATAAAAATTAACTAGAGAGATATCGAAGATCTCCCCATTATGGTCGCCAAATAAATGTTGAGGAAAATATATGAAATGATCTTACTCAATCATTTTCAGACTCTTCTTGTCTAAATAAAAGTAGAGGGGAATATCACCCTATGTTTATAGCCAACAAAAATAACATCCTAACTCACAAGTATTAATTACGAGTGCTTAGGCTAGTCTTTTATCATTAAAAAGCTTGCTGGAAATTTATTTTTTATGTAATTTTATGAACATATCAGTTGCTGAAATAAATCTAAAGATAGAATTAAAGTCACCAAGATGATAATCAAGATAGATGAGACATAAAGAAATCCTTTATTTCATTCAAATTCACCAAAGAGTCATTTTCTTTACAAAATATCATGCAAAAATTTTGGACCAAAGTCAAACTTAGACATCCCCGATGGAACATACAAAAGGACCTTTGACAGAAAAACAAAATTGAACTCTAAAATCTGGATCAACTTGCCACAGATTGCTTCCCACTCGACTCTTCACAATATCCTTTTTCAGTCATGAAAACTAATTCACAAATAGACAATTCTAAACAGACTATCAAAGATAGATCAACACCTTTGAAAAACAAGTGTCTGAATGATGTGATTCAACCCTAAATAATGTTGTCTACAATAAGACCCTGCTATCATAAAAGAGAATTGGGATTGTGATGAATATATGAATGAATGAAAACTGAACTATCTCAACATAACTCAAAAGGAAAACCTTAGTATGCTTCTTCTTCTAT
The DNA here is from genome assembly GCA_000966675.3 of Picea glauca. Taxonomy (NCBI): domain Eukaryota; kingdom Viridiplantae; phylum Streptophyta; class Pinopsida; order Pinales; family Pinaceae; genus Picea; species Picea glauca. The sequence goes on from JZKD02S1676021.1 coordinate 122,249, forward strand.
CCCCCTTTTGTTCCTCCCTTTCCTTTTTCTTTTAAACAAATTAGAATTGGTTGAAGTAGTTGAACCAACTCATTAATTAAGTTAATTAAAAGAATCAACCAACTTTAGTTAGGGGGAAAAGTAATAATCATAATAAGGGTTATAAATAAATAATAACTAGTAGGTGGTACCCCTTGTGACTCCCTTTAGCTCAAAAAAATCATTACATAACTATGTAGTTAAGCAAAACACACCTCCTTGTGACTCCCATCCACATATTCACATTTGACAATTTAGCTCATGATATTTGAAATTATTTTCAAAAAAATATTACTCATGTATCCAAAATAAAACATGTTGTCCAAAAATTCTTGAAGTCAACTGCCATCAATAATAAACAAAATAAAACTCAAAATCCATATTTCCCACTTTGTGATGCAATCTTTCCTTGATTGTTGTTGTCACCTTTCAATTTTCTTGAATTTTCCTTTGGCTGCGCTGGGCCTTTAGGCTTAATCGCATTGATCACGTGGGAAAGATCATCCCTCAAATGCATATGGGAAGACATGGATTTTTCAGAGTCATTGGAGGGTGAAGAAGGGGCGACAGTGGCTTTTCCTTTGTCAAAGGCATGGTGGGCCTCAGTGTTCAATCGCTTGCTAGCATGGGAGGATTGCATTGGCGAGTGGTTAGGGGCATCTTGGAAAATAGGGTTAATAGGCGGAGGAGCAGGAAAGGACAAATTGGGCCAGCCACGATGTTGGGAGACTGTCGGGTGGACAATCTCCTGCCATCCATCATTTTTAGGAACCTTGGATTGCAATGAGACGTGAGGAGGTATAGGGATACCGGGGGCTTACAGGACTTGGAAATGAGGCCTTTCATGCCTATGTTGGACCACTCCCTACCCAATCCAATTGAAAAATCCATCCTGAAACAACTGGCCAAGCTCTTCTGAGCCAGCATGAAAATGTATGGAGAACCTTGGCCTTCTTGGGCCTCTATTCCAATTACCTCTCCCTCTGTTTCCTCGACCATGGCTACCTCGGCTAAAAAAACTCATTCTTGCATGCATGCCTGATTAGCAAATAGTCTTTTAAATAACCATACATGACAACTCTTAAAAATATGAAATAGATTTGGTTCAACGATGTATTATAATCATGCAATCCAATCCATACAAATTGTTTTACTATTTATCAATGAGCAGGGGGTGAATAAAGGGTCCTAGGATATGTGAGGGGTTTTTATTAAGCGAAACATGATATGATGAGGGGGAGAAAAAATTATTACTACTCAAAGACAACAACAATCAACTGTAACCAAGAAAACATCATTGTAATTCAATCAAGACACTGCTACTGCCAAACTGCTTTAACATAGAATTTTCTTGACTATAATCAATTTTAGAACAGGGAGTGAAAATGAATGTGGGAAGGCGATGAGGTTGTAATTAGCGGAAAGAGAAATAATGGTGGGGAATGAGAGAGGGTACTGTTCAAAAAATTAATCAATTAATCCATATATTCATTTTGTTAAAAGGAGATGTACTAACCAACAATCATAAATAACAATTATTGTGTATTTAACTAGTTCATTGTTCATAATTAAATGTCCAAAATAGTTCCATCACAAGACAATATGCATTCCACATGATCTGTAAGGGAATTTTATTCCTTTCATTTATCCACCTTGTATCTTATAACAATTCTCAAATGTTATAATAGTAACCATTTCCACTCTATTAACCATCAAAATCAACCATTGTCCACACATTACTTCAACCATCAAATAGACTCAAAAGTTGTGTTTCAAAATTAAGAATGAATACATACTGTCACTACAATCGGGCCTGTCATTTAAAATGCAATAAACATGTATAGTGGAAAACCAACCCAATAAGCCAGATTTGAATTGTAAAACCCTGAATCGTTATTTAACAATCAGAAAATGGCCACCATTCCAACTCATGCCATGCATAAAATAATTCAATCATGCAAATGTAATTATGTCACTGTACAAGCCCAATTTAACGCAACTCTCAATAATAATAAATATGGGCTATCCATCAAACACAACGAAGTATCGACAACATGCATGTCTTCTTAAAACAAATAATCGAAAAGTGACAAATTCATTCTTAAAACTCTGTGACTATCTCTGTGTGTGGAACCCAAAAATATCCATATCATACATAGTGGGTAGCCACCCAAAACACCACGATGTGACATTCCCATTTTAAAATTCTAAACACATAGTGACATTATTAAATTAACCCATTGTGCCAAGCTATCAATCTAATACAGTGTTGTTTCAAATTAATCAAAGTGCGACCAACCATGTTGTGTAAACTTGGGCTCATGCAATCAAATAATCATAATGCATACAATGGACATATTTCTATAGTCATCCTAGTTTCAATAACAATTTGGCCCCAAAAAAACTCATAGTTACAATGATCATTTACTCGTTGTGTAGAAACAACACACACACAAATGCAGTATGCGCCAACATCAATTAGCAATTGTAAACAATGCCAAATTAAACATCCAAATAATCCTTAGTGCAAAAATACCATGACTATATATCAACCAATCAACCAAACAACCAACCATGTTGTGGAAACCACGCATACCCATGCATCGACATGAAGCGAGGCTATGACCTTCTTCAATAAACAATACCGGGTTATCAAACACAAGGAGAGCGATTGTGTATATGGATTGCCCAATTAACAATGTTGAGTTATTTAATTTAATAACATAGGCAATGACTACATATCAAACCAACACGACCTTCATAAGACCAACTGGGTGAGTCTATACCCAAATTTTTCGAAAACCCACAACCATCCAAAAATAACCAAGTAGTAAACTCGAAGGACCACGCCAATCATCTCTATCAATTATCATACCTGTGGAGTTAAGGGTTTTCTTTGTGACCAACACATGAAAATCTAGAGCCAACTCCCTTTAATGGTGAAAACCTTCGAGACCAATGGTGCATACACAGAGAGAACCATGAATTATTCATGGGCAGGTAACAAATCCTGTAACATGAGGGATATAACAAAGGAGTGAGGCTCCAACTTGGACAATAATGATACTTAACACATGCAGGTTATAACCCTCATGGTTCTCAATTAAAAAACCACAACGCTGAAGTGAAGAGAGGGCCGAGAAATAACAAAATAACCCACTACATAACCTTTAGTGGTGGAAACAAACCAATGCTCAAGATGCAATGACACATAGAGCTTCCAAACATTAAACCCCATAAAAGCCAAAGACTGGACATAGCGATACAAATGCGTGAGGACAACCAACCACCCCAGACCAAACAAAAACCCTCCAACTAAACCAACAAGGGTAACAAATATCCCTTATGGCAGCTAACACCCATGATGACAAATAACACTATTCAAGATTATTACAGAAAGAACCATCAATGCTTCATTCCAAAATCACAATTTTACACAGTTGCAATACTTAAGGAAAGAACAAATGAATACACCCAAGCCAATAATCATTTCATAACCAAAGTAGACTCATGAATGGCCAAAAAATACATACATGTAATAAAACACCTTAAAACGTGAGTTGGTCGGGCAGTTCCTCTCTGCTAAGAAATCAGAGCATAACCAAAGCAACAAGGTTGAACAATAGTCGACTAGGGTGGTGGCCAATGGAAGGAGTAAGGGTGGCATGCAGTAAATGCATGTCATCTCCACCCAAAGTCAATTTAATTCAATAGTACACGCCAACCATTAATCTAAAAACAAATCATTTAAACCATGCCTTGGAAATTGCATCAAACGCGCCACCCACACCATACCTTCCATTTCCAACTAACCATATTACATATCAACTATATAATCCAATTTAGTGACCATATATCAAACCATAACCAATAGCACAATCCATTTCAACTTATGCCATAACATAATCACCATTATATATTAACCATATAACTCAATAAAATCGCATAACCATTTACTTGCTAGCTAGGATTTAACTATAGTCATTTTAATATTTCATCCATGTAGTATAGCATATATCATAGTTCACATTCTTGCCTTTGCATTTGTTGCATGGTTTTCACTTCTTTCTAATTGCCTTTTATGTATTTTTACTAACATGTCTGTTGTGCAGGTGTCCCAATAACAGATAGCAATGGTATCAATGAATAGCATAGGTCATAATAACATAAAGAACCAATACTTCATAAGCCCAATCCATAGTAAAAAAAAAAAAGACCTCATCAACCATGTAAGTACTGTCGAACATTAGTACAACATCAAATAAGGACCCGACCTGATATCCAATCTACAAAGGGGTCCCACCTACTAGTATTATTTAGCTTTTATAATAATAGGCTTTAACAACACTTTTCGGGAAAAACTTCATTGACAATTTTAAACGTCAACATACCGGACACAACCCCTCTCAGGTGGGATTGGGATTCCAACCATTGGGTCCCATTGTAATACTCGAAGGACGATCCCCTATTGTATTTATGAATTTTAAACATATTTTGTATGCTGGTGAGCCAAGTATTGATAAGCTAGTGGGCTTATGTGTTTGTTGGGCTAAAGAGCCTAAGTGTTAAAGTCGAGGAGCCTATTTTTGTATATGTAATTATGTAGAACATTAATAAAATATAAACATCATTGCGTGTAGACCAACCAAAAAGAAAGAGTGATGGGGGACTAAGATTCCACAAAGTGGGTAAGGGAAAGGGGGCTGAAAGGTTGGAAATAGGGGCTAAGATTAGGGGCTTAAGTCCTTGAGAATAATAATTTATTATTATTCCAAAGCTGTGTGAAAGACATGTTTTTTATCCTAAGTTCCCGGAAAAGGAAATGCATACTTGATGGAGTGCATGCAGCTTCGTGGGTGACATGTGTCGACCCAGGCACATGCAATTTAACCCAAGAATTGAGTCATGATGGGGGTTTGTCCTCCATTCTTCGGTCCACTGTCTGAACTATGTGGCATCGGTGTCTGATCTCTGCATACCCTCACACAACACTGAAACTAGAAAACCATGATGTTTTCTTGAGAATCCAACGCATCCTCCATCTGAACCATTTGAGTCTGCATCCAACCTCTACATTGATTCCTTTCCATGCACCCTAAAAACCAGTGGCAAACCCATGGACTGAGCCATGTCTCCTGTGTGTCTTTTGAATCCAGTTTATCCACCCTTTCAGAGCCAAGTTTGTACCTGAATTGTTTGTGGGTTGTTTCCCTCTATTTTCCTGAGTGGTGTTGACCAGTTGTTGTTTTTGTTATCCTTACCTTGTGGGAATTGAGTTGAACTGGTTGAATAAGTAGGTTTTCATGCCCGTGTTTGAAGAGGTAGGTTGTTAGGCTAGTGAGAATCTCTTTCCAGGTGAGAGAGTCTGCTGGGAAGTTGTTTTCTCCTGAAGAGAGTCCAGCACCAACTACGGAGCTCTAAGAATTTCTGATCCGTCCTGTTGTTGAGACCCAGAGAGGGAGGTGAAGCAACCGATGGACTATGCTTGTGAAGGTGTATACTCTTGGGTGGAAAAGGCATGTGGGGAATGAGATTCAATGAGTAGTGGGCATAAGAAGGCTCCTGGAGAGAATTCTTCCAATTGTACTTTACAGTTTTCCTATAACCTCAGCCTAGTCTAGGATTCCCTTGCCTTGGGTGGAGCTTGGTCCTAGCTTGGGGGTGACCCACTACTGAGCGTGATGAAAAACATGGTCTAAGGCTGGGAGGTTTTTGGAAGTTCTCCACGTATTTGGTGGAATTACTCCAGTTTAAAGATAAGTATTAATTATGTACTTAATTTATATGAGATGCATGTCTGTGTCTTTGAAATCTTTTCATGTATTATGTTGAATGTACTGTTAATTCCATTAATTTTGTATGTTAGTAGTAAGTATGTTATTACTCTGTATTTTTTGGTTAAATTTCATCAAACATGCATGCTAATATATATATATATATATATATATGAGAATTTTTCACGTAGTAGCATTTCCCGACAGTGGGGTTGATGGTCGGGGATGTTACAAATTGGTATCATAGCTAAGTGAAGTGTCTGAGTAGTGGCATTGCCCAACCTATTGGTAGCTTGGGATGTTAAAAATTGGTATCAGAGACCATGGTTTCAATGCATAGCCTGGATGGGTCGGATAAGTGGTCTTTGGACCCATGGTTTCGAGGGGAAATGGTGTTCGGATGGAACCAATTTCGAACCTTAGAATGTTTCTGAGTGCCAAGGGGTTACTTGGCCATGTTATGAAGCTCAAGAGGAGTAGAGGTAGAATAAATCCATAGACAACATGGTACTTGACCATGGAGAGAGAGAGATCAACACTTGGGGTGTTGGAGCTGTAGGATCTGTTTGGGAAAAAGGAGAGACCTTTATGACTATCAAATCCAAAGAAGGTGCAGGAAGGTTATCCTGGAAGCCTTTCGTAGTTCAGAAATAGGGAGAAGTGGAATGCGTTGAGGCACAAACTTATGAAGGAGATATACACCGTAGATCATAGGAAAAGAGCATGACTGTTATATCTATGTCCAGGAAGGCAAAGGAAGGTCACTTTGGAGGATTTCAAGTGTGGAGTGTGACAAACTCCCAAAGTCCCAAAGGTTGAAGTAGATCGCAACTGTCCATTGCGAAGGACATGCTTCAAGAGATCGTGTACTTTGGGTATAAGTACCTTTTGATGAGTCAAGTGATATGAGTTTGAAACTCTCGAAGCCCGAAGTGCTGAAGTCACTAATATCCATTGATCATGAAGGAGGACATAGGTAGGTAGATCATGAACTCCGGGAGAAAGTGCTATGGGCAAAATAAAGCGTAGAGGAGTTGAAACTCCCAAAGTATGAAGCTTTGAAGCCCGAAGTTTTGAAGTGAAAGGGTAGACATGGTGGGGCCAGATTACATCGCCTGGGGTGACATGGAAATTTCTAGGCATACCATGTGCCATCGCCTTAGTTGGTGACCATTGTACTAAGTGGGCCCGGAGGATAGAGAAGATGGAAGTTCAGAATTCAGGAGATTGAAAGGGAAGCAAGTGAGAAATCTTCTGGAAACCGAAGTCCCAAAGTCCCAAATCTTTGAAGTCTGAAAGTCCCAGAACTCAGACACCTGAAGTTCCATAGTGATTGTCAGCCATCAGATGCTGAGTAGATGTGGACAGTTGATGCACCCTACTGCACGAGTTCGATAACTCATAACTCTGAGTGATTGTTGTGTGGTGCTTGGAAATATTCCAAAGACGAAGGTCGAAGGCCCGAGTAGTCTCTTATAGATCTAGCGCTAGTTCACGACCCATGGTTGCATGGGTTGGGGGACTAAGAGAAAGGGGCTAGCACCCAGAAACTTCATAGAGAAGATCCCCGAAAGGAAGTGAAATATGAACGTTTTCTGTAAATAGATTTGTTTATGAATGTTGTGGGATTTGTTAAGGAATGATGGCTTGAAAAATTATGGTTGTCTGCACATTGTGTTTGTAGAAGTTTAAATAGTGCCAGAGCCAAATAAACTTGCCACTGAGTGAAAAGAAATGGAGGAGGCGCAAAATTCTTCCAGTTCAGAGAATGAAGCTAAAGGGATGGATGTTCATTTAGGATTTGAAGGGTCGAACTCCAATGGGAAAGGAGAAGAGATAGATAAAGAAGGGCATATGATGGAAATCATTGAAATATTGAAGAAAGATGCCCAAACTCATCGAGCAGATAGAAAAAATCTCATGAAAGCTAAGGAACAATAGGGAGAATTCAACTTAAAGTTGATGAAGAGTCTAGAGAGAATAGAAAATAATTTGGACAAGGAGAGAGACTCGAGAAAAACAGGGATTCACCAGACTTATGAGGGAAGAAGATCAAGGAGTGTCGGTAGACACCATCATCACTCCCAAGGTCACTCCAAGTGGAGGGAACACAATAGTTCAAGCCCATCTCCTACCAGAAATCAAAGGAGATTTGGAGTGGATGAACTGAAGGGAAAAATGAACAAGATTAAGCCTCCTACATTTGATGGATAACAAAAGAAGGAGGATGATCTAAAAGTGAAGAAGACTTGTGTTCTTGAAAATATTTGCAAGTTAATTTTTATGTGTTAAAATGAAAATGGATCAACTTTGCAACACAACTTTAATAGGATTTACTCATTCAAGATGCATATAAATAGCAACAAAATCAGTGAACAGAAAACACATAACACAACAAATGATAAAGGAGTTCACCCCTCTCTTGGGCTACATCTCCTGGTCCAGCTTCCAATGGATCATTTGTATTATTTGCTCAAAGTGCTCAAGAATATGCTTTACAATGCTCAAAATACCAAATAGACTACTCCAATGGCTTCCAAATGTCCAAAAACCCTTAGCTGGGCTTTTTCGGCACCTCGTTTGGCCAAAAATTGAAGAAGATAGGCTTCCTGGAAGTCCTCCCTTCAAGCTTGTTGTCTTTGCATCTACAAAATGCACCCTTGTTGGCTCAACCTAGCCCACATGCATTTTAAAGCATAAAAACTTGGCACCGGGTGCAAATGCACAACCGGTCCAAACTGTCGAAAGGTTACGCGCCAGCCTTTAACTACCAAGGCCCATGGGCACATGGTCACCACATGACCGTGTGCAATACACAACAGGGATAAAGTTCAAACCATTTACAAAACCGTAAGGTTAAACCCACACACATACACGTTGGTCACATGTTATATCAAACTGTGCGCATTTCAAATGGTTACAACATATATTATGGTGGGTTTAACTGCCTGTAGCACCAGTCGTATGCAACGTATATATATAACCATGGGTCGGGGCTTAGCCCCAACCCGGTTCACACCCCAACACACATTTATGCAAATTAAAATATATTACAATGCATATATATGTTAAGTAACATGTGCAGGCATATCAGTTGGGTGGCCTTTCCCAAGGCTTTACCCTGCCCGGAGGTCACGGGGTCAACTCCTACCAAGTACAAAGATTTTAATCCAATAAATAGGTGACACATGGTGGCCATTGATTGGGCCACGTGTCACCATCCTGTTCACTGCCAACAGGCCATGTCACATGCCAACTGTCCCAATAGCTGCCTGCCACATGTCGTATATCCTGCCATGTGTCGTACGGCCTACCAAGTCAGCGTCCATACGGACTATACGGACTGTATAGTCAACATCCCTTTTTTTTGCATGTTTGTCATTTTGAACAGAATGCGATATCTCTCTCTCCCAATGTCCATTTTAACCCAAACGAGTTGCATTGGGTTTGTAACAAGGAGGCCTATGCTCTCATTCGATTTGAAGTGATTTCAAACACTTTGAATTTTTTAGCAAAATTTGATCCCCTGGATCACACCTCCCCATTGGAAAGCTTTTGGACCTCCAAAAGACTATTTTCAGTCTATTTGAAGATGAGGGTATAGTTCCCTCACTCTTACAACCTCAATCCATTTGGATTTGCTTGGATTTGTACCTTTATGACCAACTTGAAGATACTCCACATTTCCTCATTTTGAAGTTCGCATTCTCCTATCAAGGATGGTGTCTTCATGCAGTTATGTAATATATTCTGTGGAAAAATCATCTATAGAAGGAATCTGAACATGCTCTCCATGATCATCAATCAACGGAGGCTCATACAATTTCAAATTCTTAGCATTAACAACTGTATACATTTGCATATAAGGAGGCAAATCTAAACGGAAGGCATTGTTATCAATCTTGTCGATAACCTTGAAAGGACCATATCGAATTGGTTTGAGTTTTTTACCTTCTCCTTTAAGCCTCTCCTTACTGATGTAAATCCAAACTTCATCTCCAACTTGGAAACTGTGATCAACACGATGCTTGTCATGTCTTGTTTTGTACTTGGCTTGACTCTTTTCCAACTATTCTTGCACCATTTGATGTATCGACTGAATTTGTTCAATGAAATTTTCTACCCTATCAATGTCATATTGACCTTCAATAGAAATATCCTTCCCAAAGATAAAATCTAAAGGAGATTTGGGCAAATATCCAAAACATGCTTCAAATGGCGATGTTTGAGTTGAAGAATTCTTAGCTTGATTGTAAGCATGTTGAATGTAGTGTAAATGCTCATCCCAAAGTTTAGGATGCTTGCTGCAATAAGCACGAAGAAGATGCACCACTGTTCGATTTACCACTTCTGCCTGACCATCTGTTTGTGAATGAAAAGATGTGCTCTTTTTTAGTTTGGTGTCCATGAGTGCCCATAAACTCGACCAAAAACTTCCAACAAATCGAGAATCCCGATAAAAAATAATGGATTTAGGCAATCCAAAATGCACCCAA
>JZKD02S1676021.1:135049-159213 GCA_000966675.3 Picea glauca
CCCACCAAATGAGTGCTACACTATCCAATCTTAAAGAAGCAAGTTGAATCTTAGTTTCATCATCTTGAATTTTTTGTATCCTACAATACACCTCAATATGACGAATCCAATTATCCAATTTCTCAGCATTAACTTCTCCATTGTATATTGGCAATTCAAATTTAATATCAATCTTTAATGAAGGAATTTGTGAAGGAGTTTTACCATGTCCCTTTGGAGAGTTCGGAATAGGTCTTGAATTGGTAGAAGAAGAAGAAGAAGAAGAAGATGGAGGAGAGGGTGGTGGATATGCACCATTCCCTCCATTTCCATTTGGAGTTTTATCACCACTGTCTCCCTTATGCTTTGAAGGGTTGGAGCCTTCACCTTGAAACCTTGTATTCCTTTCCATCAAGATCTTCATCATCTCTCTCATTTCCATGACAACCTTCCTAAGATCTTCATCTTTTGCAGGAACATGTTCATGACTCTCTTCATGAGCCATACTTGGTGAATGCCTCCTTGAAATTTTTGGTGATGATATATGCTTCCTCCTTGAAGGATGAGAACTTGGCTCTACAAGTTGACCTTCTCCTCTTTTGAGTTTCAACCTTGTGAGCATTAGAAAACAAAACACTTACAAATAATCAAGTCTTCAAAAACCTATGCTTTGATACCAACTTGATCTAAAAATGAAGAAGACTTGTATTCTTGAAAATATTTGCAAGTTAATTTTTATGTGTTAAAATGCAAATGGATCAACTTTGAAACATAACTTTAATAGGATTTACTCATTCAAGATGCATATAAAAAGCAGCAAAATTAGTGAATAGAAAACACATAGCACAACAAATGATAAAGGAGTTCACCCCTCTCTTGGACTACATCTCCTGGTCCAACTTCCAATGGATCATTTGTATTATTTGCTCAAAGTGCTAAAAAATGTTCTTTAAAATGCTCAAAATGCCAAATAGACTGCTCCAATGGCTTTAGAACGTCCAAAAACCGCTAGATGGGATTTTTTGGCACCTTGTTTGGCCAAAAATTGAAGAAGATAGGCTTCCTGGAAGTCCTCCCTTCAAGCTTGTTGTCTCTACATCTACAAAACACACCCTTGTTGGCTCAACCTAACCCACACGCATTTTAAAGAATAAAAACTTGGCACTGGGCGCAATCGTACAACTGGTCCAAACTATCGAACGGTTGCATGCCGACCTTTAACTACCAAGGCCCGTGGGAACATGGTCACCACATGACCGCGCGCAATACACAACAGGGATAAAGTTAAAACCATTTACAAAACCGTAAGGTTAAACCCATGCGCATACACGTTGTTCACATGTTATATCAAACCACATTCATTTCAAACGGTTACAACATATATTACGGTGGGTTTAACTTCCCATAGCACTGGTCGTATGCAACGTATATATATAACCATGGGTCGGGGCTTAGCCTCGGCCCAATTCACGCCCCAACACACATTTATGCAAATTCAAATATATTACAATGCATATATATGTTAAGTAACATGTGCATGCATGCCGGTTCGGTGGCCTTTCCCAAGGATTTACCCTGCCTGGAGGTCACAGGGTCGACTCCTGCCAAGTGCAAAGATTTTAATCCAATAAATAGGTGACACGTGGCGACCATTGATTGGTCCATGTGTCACCATCTTGTTCACTACTAACAAGCTATGTCACATGCCAATTGTCCCAATATCTACCAGCCATGTGTCGTACGGCCTGCCACGTCAGCATTTGTACGGATTGTACAGTCAGCATCCCTTTTTTTTACATGTTTGTCATTTTGAACAAAAATCGATATCTCTCACTGTCAACATTTGTTTGAACCCAAATGAGTTGCGTTGGGTTCGTAACAACGAGGCCTACACTCTCGTTTGATTTGAAGTGATTTCGAACACTTTGAATTTTTGAGCAAAATTTAATCCCCTGGATCAGAGGAAGATGCCAAAACATGGTTGCTTTGCATGAGGAAATATTTTCAACTAAAAAATTATTCCTCTCATGCAGAAAGAAGAATTGTGATGTATCAAATGAAAGGAAAATCATCCATGTGGTGGGATCAACTTGTGTAAGTGCATCACATTAGAGAGACATATGTCACTTGGAAATAATTCAAGAGGTATTTCAAGAAGAAATACTTGACTAAAAGATACTATGACAGAAAGATGAAATAGTTATTTGAACTCAAGCTCAGTAGCATGACCATTGATGAGTATGAATGAAGGTTTTTGGAATTACTGAAGTATGTTTCATTCATCAAGGATGAGACTGTCAATATTCAAAGGTATTTGAGTGGAATGACACCTTCCATCGATGACAAGATCCAGTATGATGACCCTAAGACCATGGAAGAAACTATAAGAAGATAAAAATGATTATATGAGAAACAAAGAGAGAAGCCTACCTTCCAAAAGGCTTGGGAAGACAAGAAGAAATTGCATATGGATCAGAGGAAGAAGGGAACTAAGCCACCCTTTTTCAAAAATAGTCCTCAAGAAAATCCATCGTTTAGAGTGTTAGGAATGGATGATGTAGGGGAACAAAGGCCAAGGTAGACACCCATTTAGGGTTGAGGTTGTCAGGGGAACCACAAGTATAGAGATTGTACCCAAAAAAATGGCAAAGTGAGAGTTGTCCATAATGTTCATCAGGCTGAAATAGTGGAAGACATGGACAATAGAATACCAAGAATCTATGCAGCCCTGGACAACAAGCAAGCATAATATCAGTCGCACATGATTGAAGTGGAAGGTATGATCAACAACCATGCCTTTACTATTTTAATTGATTCAGGGGCTAGCCATAGTTATATAGATCCTAAAGTGGTGGAAAGTTTACAATTGTCAAGAAGAAAACATGAAAAGTCTTGGTTAGTCTAGTTGGATACAAGAACCAAGAGGAAAGTCATTGAGTTAGTTAAGTCTTGTCCAGTGGATATGAATGGACTAAGCACAAAGGATGAATTCAACATTCTGCCTTTAGGTTCTTATGACTATCTAATTGGGATGGAATGGTTGGACCAACACCATGCCATCCTGGACTATCATAACAAGGCATTCACTTGCCTGGATAAGGAAGGAAATCGGAAAACAATTCAAGGAATTCCTAGAGTTGTTTCTATCATAGAAATCTCAGCAATGCAACTGAAGAAGTGCTACAGAAAAGGTTGTCAATTATTTGCATCCCATGTGGAGGAAGCATCTAAGGATGAGGTCTCAAAGATTGAAGACCATGTAGCATTAAAATATTTTGAATATGTATTCTAGGAGGTACCAGGATTACCCCCAAAAAGAGATATTGACTTCTTGGTAAACCTAATGCCTGGAGCAGCTCTAGTGTCAAAAGCTCCTTACAGAATGAGTACGCTAGAGATGAAAGAACTGCAGTTGTAGCTTGAATAGATTCTGAAGAAGGGGTGTATATGCCCAAGTGTGTCAGCTTGGGGTGCCTCGGTCCTATTTGTGAAGAAGAAGGACAGGACACTAAGATTGTGTATCAATATCAGACAATTGAAAAAAGTAATTTTAAAGAACAAATATCCTCTGTTGAGGATTGATGACCTCTTCGATCAGTTGAAGGATGCGAAGATATTTTCAAAGATAGATCTCAGGTCGGGATATCACTAGGTAAGGATAAAGGATGAAGACATTAACAAGACCACCTTTAGAACAAGGTATGGTCATTATGAGTTCATAGTGGTGCCATTTGGGCTGTCGAATGCACCCGCTGTTTTTATGTGCCCGATGAATGGTGTATTTAGGGACTATCTAGACAAGTTTGTCATAGTCTTCCTGGATGAAATTTTTGTGTATTCCAAGTCAATGGAAGAGCATGAACAACATCTGAGTATGGTGTTGCAAGTGCTAAGAGAGCACCAACTGTATGCCAAGTTGAGTAAATGCTCATTTTATCAAAAATAGATCCATTACTTGGGGTATATTATTTCAGAGAATGGGATAGTTGTAGATCTTGAGAAGATTGAGGCCATCAGAGAATGTAACAGAAGTCAGATCCTTTATGGGTCTAGCTGGATATTAAAGAAGGTTCATTGTAGGATTATCAACGATATATCACCCTATCACTTCCTTTCAAAGGAAGGAGAAGAAGTTTCAATGGAAAGAAGAATGTGAGAAAAAATTTCAGCGATTGAAGTAGTTGTTAACCAATGTTGCAATCCTAAGGATTGCAGATCCAAATGAGGAATTTGTAGTGTGTACATACGCATTCAAAGAAGGACTAGGAGGAGTCCTCAGTCATAATGGGTTCATAATTTTTTATGAATCTAGAAAGTTGAAAGAGCACGAAAGGAACTATGAAACTCATTCTTTGGAGTTGGCAGCCATCGTTCACACTCTAAAGAAATGGAGGCATTACCTCATGGGAAGGAGGTTTAAACTAAGGATAGACCATAACGGTCTGAAGTATTTGTTTGATCAGCCAACCTTGAATGTTAGGCAGAGTAGGTGGCTGGAGTTTCTTTGTGAATATGACTTTGATATCAAGCATATCAAAGGAAAAGAGAACAAAGTGGTCGATGCACTCAACAGGAGAGTGCATGAATTACATGCTACAACTATTAGCATGTACTGAACTGATATTAAAGGCATAATTTTGGAGGCTGCAAATATAGATTTGCAGTACAAGGAATTGTTGGTTGTAGAGCCTGATTATCTTCATGATTCAGAGGTCCTTGCTTTCATCCATGTTTATACCCCATGAAGTATTTACACCCCAAACGTATGTATACTCTTCCACGCGGGGGAGTGTAGAGGGGGGTTACTCCCTCTGCAGGGTTCAAGGGCGAAGCTCCCCAAGGAAAAATTGCCTTGTAAAATTATATTGTAATTTCATTGTAAATATGGACCGTTCATTATAAGGTTGCAAATCTAACAATAGAAGTTATGTTAGGGTTTTTTTCCCCGGAAGGAAACCCTCTCTTATGAGGGAAATGTATTGCGATTATGTATTATAGTGAATGTTGTATTCTGAGAAGCGATATTGTGAGAGAAAGAAGAGGAAGTTACATCGGGTTTGTTGTAGGTTGTATCCCTTCATATGATGGATAATAATAAAGGAAGGACCTAGCAATTTCTCTCATGGACGTAGCCCAAACTGGGTGAACCATGTAAATCTGTGTCTCTATTGTATTTTGTATCTTCTGTGTTTTGTTTCTGCATTTGTTTTATTTTATTGCTCCACGGTATTGTTTTTCAAACAACTGGTATCAGAGCGAACGGTAACTCATAGGAAAGGAGGGTTCCTGGTTCGAGTGGGGGAAATTTCGAAAGATGGAAAGTTTAGGGTTGAAAAATTTAATGGCTAAAAATAACATTTATGGAAGATGCAAATGGAAGATTATTTATATCAAAAGGATATATTCCTACCATTAGGCAGAGTAGCAAAGAAGCCGATTGCTATGAAGGACTAAGAATGGAATATTCTTGAAAAAAAGGCTCTAGGAACGATACGGCTGAGCCTAGAAGCATTGGTGGCTTTCAATATTTCGAAAGAAAAGGAAATAAAGGGTTTGATGGATGCATTGGCTAAATTGTATGAAAAACCCTCGGCATCCAATAAGGTATTTATAATGAAGAGATTATTTAATATGAAGATGTCAAAAGGTGGGTATGTTGCAGATCATTTAAATGATTTTAATACAATTACTAATCAACTAAGTTCTGTAAAAGTGGACTTTGATGATGAGGTCAAGGATCTTCTAATATTTTTCTCATTGCCAAAAAGCTGGAATGACTTGGTCATGGTTGTAAGTAGCTCTGTCTCTGGTTCAAATAATTTAAAATTTGATGATGTTGTTGGTGTTATCCTTAGTGAGGAAATGTGATGGAAAATCACAGGTGAGACATCAGGTAATGCACTGAACATGGAGAACAGGGGAGGGCAAAAGGATAGAGGAAAGGGCCCAAGGAATCGTGGGAATTCTAGGAAGGGAAGATCCAAATCTAGACTTGGAAAGATAGAGTTTTGGAATTGTGGGAAGAAAGGACATCTGAAGAAATATTACAGAGCTCCAAAGAAAAAAAGAGATGGAAAACAGGAGAGAAATCAAGAAGCAAATATAACAGGGGATGTGTTACAATATGCTTTGATTCTTTCTATAGATAATATTTCCGAGTCTTGGGTAGTAGATTTAGGGGCTTCATTTCATGCCACAACCCATAGGAAACATTTTCTAGATTATGTTCAAGGTGATTTTGGACAGATTCATTTGGATGATGATGCACCATGCAAAATTGTTGGAATGGGAAGGGTAAAAATAAAGCAACACAATGGAAACCAATGGTTGCTGAAAGAGGTAAGACATGTTCCATATTTAAGGAAAAATCTAATTTCAATAGGATAGTTTGCAAATGAAGGTTGTATATCCATATTTATAGATAAGACGTGGAAGGTCATCAAATGATCATTGGTGATAGAAAAAGGAGAGAAGGTACATTGTATTTATGTACTGGTAATATTGACTCTTGTATCTCTTTAGCTTCTACAAGAATTGATACAACACTGTGGCATCATAGGATTAGACACATGAGTGAGAAGGGAATGCAGATACTTCACAAATGAAATTTGTTCCTAGATCTTAAACAAATTGATTTGGACTTCTGTGAGCATTGTGTTTATGGAAAACAAAAGAGAGTCATATTTCTTAGAGTCAGAAAAGAAAATAAAAATGAAAGGTTAGAGCTTGTGCATACAGATGTATGGGGACAAGCTCAGGTATCATCTCTTGGTGGATCTCATTATTATGTTACTTTTATTGATGGTGCAACTAGAAAAACTTGGGTTTATTGCATTCAACAAAAATATGATGTTTTTGATACTTTTAAAAAATGGAAAGCTTTGGTTGAGAATGAGATGGGAAAACTTTTGAAGTGTCTTAGATCAGATAATGGAGGTGAATATTGCAACAAGGAGTTTGATCATTATTGTTCATACCATGGGATTCGTAGAGAGAATACAGTTCCAAGAACACCACAAGAAAATGGTGTGTCAGAAAGGATGAACAAGACAATCATGGAGCGTGCAAGGAGTATGAGATTTCATGTTGGTTTGCCTTCATAGTTTTGGGTAGATGTTGTAGATACTGTTGTTTACTTAATAAACATAGAACCTTTAAGCTCTTTGGATGGTATAATTCTAGAGGAGGAATGGACAGGAAAAAAGGTAAACTATTCCTTTTTAAAAACATTCGATTGTGAAGCACTTGTCCATATTGATAAAGAAAATAGAACAAAGCTTGAGAAAAAATCCAAGAAGTGTACCTTTATTGGATACAGTGTTAATGATTTTAGTTATCTCTTATGGGATTATGAAAATAAAAAAATCTTTAGGATTAGAGATGTCATATTCAATGAGAAGGTCATGTACAAAGATCAATTGGGGAAAGAAACAGGAAAATAAAATAAAAATACACAATGCTTGATGAGATCATCGAAAAAGAAATTCCAAAGGAACCTGAAAATCAAAATGTACATCAATAGGAGCATCAGGTACCTCAAACACCTACAAGTGTTGTTAGAAAATCTACTAGGTTAAGTATACCCCCTGAACGATACTCTCCTTCATTGTATTATTTATTGTTGACTGATTCTGGTGAACCAGAATGTTATCAAGGGGCAATGCAGGTAGACACCAAAAAGAAGTGGTAGCAAGGCATGAAAGAGGAAATGGATTCCTTGGTAAATAACCATACTTGGGACTTGGTTCAGTTGCCTACAGAAAAAAGAGAATTGCAGAATAAATGGTTTTACAAGTTGAAAGAAGAAGATGGAGGAGAAAAACGGTATAAGGCTAGACTTGTTGTAAAGGGGTCTGCACAAAAGAAAGGTATATATTTTGTTGAAATATTTTCTCCTGTTGTTAAAATGAATTCAATTAGGACTATTTTGAGTCTCGTGGAAATAGAATATTTGCATATTGGACAGTTAGATGTAAAAACAAATTTTCTCCAGGGGGATTTGGAGGAAAAGATTTATATGCAATATCCACAGGGGTATGAGGTCAAAGGGAAGGAGAATTTGGTATGCATGTTGAAGAAGAGCTTGTATGGCCTAAAGAAAGATCCAAGGAAATGGTATTTGAAGTTTGGTAGGTTTATGACATAATAGGGTTATAGTAGATGTCATTATGATCATTGTGTTTATTTTAAAAGGCTAGAAAATGGAAGCTATATTATCTTGCTATTATATGTAGATGACATGCTTGTTGCAGGGTCTAATATGAAGGATATAAATGTGCTCAAGAAGAAATTAGCTAATTCATTTGTGATGAAGGATTTGGGTTCTACAAAGAAAATCCTTGGTATGAGAATAACAAGAGATAGGAAAAATCACAAATTGACATTATCTCAGGGTGAGTGTATATAAAAGGTGTTGGAAAGGTTCAAAATGAAGAATGCAAAACCAGTTAGTACACCTTTGTCCATCCATTTCAAATTAACTAAGGAAATGTGTCCCAAGACATAAGAGGAGATATAATACATGTCTAGGCTCCCTTATTCATCAACAGTTGGTAGCTTGATGTATGCAATGGTTTGCACAAGACCAGATATTACACATGCAGTGGGAGTTGTGAGCAGGTATATGAACAATCCAGGTAAAGAACATTGGGAGGTAGTAAAGTGGATTCTCAGGTATTTGAGAGGTACTTCTACTCATGCATTATGTTTTGGAGGTTCAAACACTTTTCTACAGGGATATGTTGATTCAGATATGGAAGGTGATAAAGACAGTAGGAAGAGCACCACATGGTATGATTTTACTATAGGTGGAACAACAGTACGTTGGATTTCAAAACTGCAAAAGGTTGTTGCACTTTCAACAACAGAGTCAGAGTATGTTGCTGCTACAAAGGCTAGTAAAGATATGATTTGGCTACAGAGGTTTATGGAGGAATTGGGAAAGAAGTAAGAGAATAGCAGGTTGTACTGTGTCAGTGAGAGTGCCATTCATCTTGCAAATAAATCATCCTTCCATTCGAATACTAATCATATGTAACTGAGGTACCATTTCATACGATTTGTCTTGGAAGATGGAAATTTGAAGTTGGAAAAGATACACACTAGCCAGAATCCTGCAAACATGTTAAAAAAGGGAGTAACCAGGGAGAAACTGAGTTCTTGCTTAGTTTCAGTTGGTATTCAAGAATGAATATGAAGATGAGAAATTTTCCAGGTCCAAGAAGGTTTAAAGTCCATCATATACAACAACGGTGGAGTTGTTGAGATCAGTTTTCAAGTGGGAGATTGTTGGTTGTGGAGCCTTATTATCTTCTTGATTTAGAGGTCCTTGCTTTCATCCGCTTTTATATCCCATGAAGTATTTACACCCCAGAAGTATGTACATTCTTCCACGCGGGGGAGTGTAGAGGGGGGTTACCCCCTTTGCGGGGTTCGAGGGAGAATCCCTCGAAGGAAAAATTGCCTTGTAAAAGTATATTGTAATTTCATTGTAAATCTAGACTGTTCATTATAAGGTCACAAATCTAACGGTAGAAGTTATGTTAGTTTTTTTTTCCCTAGAAGGAAACCCTCTCTTATGAGGGAAATGTATTGTGACTATGTATTATAGAGAATATTGTATTCTGAGATGAGATATTGTGAGAAAAAGAAGAGGAAGTTACAACAGGTTTGTTGTAGGTTGTATCCCTTCATGTGTTGGATAATAATAAAGGAAGGACCTAGCAATTTCTCTGGTGGACGTAGCCCACACAGGGTGAACCACGTAAATCTGTGTCTCTATTTTATTGTGTATCTTATGTGTTTTGTTTCCGCCTTTGTTTTATTTTATTTCTCCATGGTCCTCTTTTTCAAATAGGAATTGGTAGCAAAGCTACAATAAGGTAATATGCCATAGAAATTGGAGAATTATAAATTGGAAACTGACATAACACTTCTATACAAGAACAAAATTTGTGTACCTATTATCCAGGACTTGAAATTTATGATTTTTAAATAAATTCATAATGTGCCTTATGCAGGGCACCCTATATATCAAAAAACAGTGGCAGCAGTCAAAAGCCATTACTTTTGGCCAGGTATGAAGAAATAAATTGCAGAATACATCGCCAGATGTATGGAATTCCAGAAGGTTAAAGTTGAGCATAGACACCCAGCAGGGTTGCTACAACCTTTACCCATTCCTGAGTGGATGTGGGAGGTAGTGACAATGGATTTCATCATAGGATTGCCTAGAACATGCAAGAAACATGATTCAATCATGGTGGTGGTGGAAAATCTTACAAAAGATGCCCATTTTATTCCACTAAAGACTACTCACAAGACAACTAACCTTGTTGATATTTTTATGAGGGAAATAGCATGATTGCACGGTATTCCCAAGACAATTGTGTATGACCGAGAGCCGAAATTCATCTCCAAGTTTTGGAAAGGGTTATTCAAAGGATTTGGAATGAATCTAAATTTTAGCACAACCTATCATCCTGAGTCCGATGGGCATACAGAGCGGGTGAATCAGGTAATAGAAGACATACTAAGGATGTATGTGATGGAAAAACCATCTAAATGGGAAGACTACCTACACTTGGTATAATTCACCTACAATAATGGGTATCAAGCATCATTGAAAATGAGCCCATTTGAAGCATTTTATGGAAGAAAGTGCAATACTCCAATAAGATGGGATAATCTAGCTGATAGAGCAGTGGTTGGGCCAGAGTTGCTCAAGGAAATGGAAGAACACATGCTGAAAATTAAGCAACATTTAAAGGTTGCCCAATACAGGTGGAAAATTTATCCTAATAAAAACATAACCAACAAAGAGTTTAAAGTGGGCGATCATGTTTTCCTAAAAGTGAAGGCCAATAAAAGTTCCCTAAGGCTGGAAAACTGTTTGAAGTTGGCATCCAGATGTTTTGGGCCATTTGAAATCCCAAAAAGGATTGGGCCAATTGCATATATGCTTTCATTACCTGCATCCATGATTGTACATAATGTGTTTCATATTTCATTTCTAAAGAAATATATACCTGATTCTAATCATGTAATCGATTGGAATGTGATTCAGGTGGAGCAAGAAGGTGTCCTGCAAGTGCATCCGGTGCACATATTGGACTGTCAAAGAAAACATCTCTGGAATTGAGCCATAGGGCTTGTAAAGGTCCAGTGGACTTGGTGCGGTCCCGAGGACGAAACATGGGAGCATGAAGAAGCTATGTGGGCATAATACCCGCATAGTTTTTAATATTTTTAAAATCTTGTTGATGTTGTGTAAAGAGTTTCACTGAGGACAGTGAAAAAATAAGGGGAGGGGATTGTAATACCCCAAGGACGATCCCTTGTTGTATTTATGAATTGTAAACATATTTTGTAGTCTGGTGAGCCGAGTATTGATAAGTTGTTGGGCCGGAGAGCCTAAGTGTTGAAGTCCAGGAGCCTATTTTTGTATATGTAATTATGCAAAACATTAATAAAATATAAACATCGTTGCGTGCAAACCGACCACGAAGAAAGCGTGATGGGGGACTAATATTCCATAGAGTGGGTAAGGGAAAGGGGGATGAAAGGTTGGAAATAGGGGCTAATATTAGGGGCTTAATTCCTTGAGAATACTAATTTATTATTATTCCAAGGCTATGTGAAAGACATGTTTTTTATCCTAAGTTCCTGGAAAAGGGAACGCATACTTGATGGAGTGCATGCAGCTTCATGGGAAACATGTGTCGGCCTAGACACATGAAATTTAACCCAAGCATTGAGTCGTGATGGAGGTTCATCCTCCATTCTTTGGTCCACTATCTGAACCATGTGGCGTTAGCATCTGATCTCAGCATACCCTCATGCAACACTGAAACCAGAAAACCATGATGTTTTCTTGAGAAGCCAACGCATCCTCCTTCTGAATTGTTTGAGTCTGCATTCAACCTCTGCATTGATTCCTTGTCACACACCCTGAAAACTAGTGGCAAACCCGTGGACTGAGCCATGTCTCTTGTGCGTCCTGTGAACCCAATTTATCTACCCTTTCAGAGTTGAGTCTATACATGAACCATTCATGGGTTGTTGCCCTCTATTTTCTTGAGTGGTGTTGACCAGTTGTTGTTGTTGTTATCCTTACCTTGTGGGAATTGAGTTGAATTGGTTGAAGAAGTGATTTTTCAGGCTCGTGGTTGAAAAGGTGGGTTTTCAGGCTTGTGGGCAACTCTTTCCAGGTGAGAGAGTCTACTAGGAAGTGGTTTTCTCCCAAAGAAAGTCCAGCACCAACTACGAAGCTCTGAGAATTCTTAATTCGACTTATTACCGAGACGTAGAGAGAGAGGTGAAGAAACCGATGGAATGTTCTTATGAAGGTGTATACTCCAGGTTGGAACATGCATGTGGGGAATGAGATTCAGTGAGTAGTGGGTGTAAAAAGGCTCATGGAGAGAATCCTTCTGGTTGTGATGTGCATTTTTCCTATAACCTCATTCTAGTCTAGGATTCTAGCCTTTCCTTGGGTGGATCTTGGTCCCATCTCAATGGTGACCCACTATTGAGTGTGATGAGTAGCATGGTCTAAGACTGGGAGGTTCGTGGAAGGTGTGCATGTAGTTGGTGGAATTAATCCAGTTTAAAGATAAGTATTAATTTTGTACTTAATTTATATGAGATACATGTCTGTGTCTTTGAAATTTTTTCATGTATTTCATTGAATGTATGAGTTACTGTTAATTCCATTAATTTTTTATGTTAGCAATAAGTCTATGATTACTTTATATTGTTTGGTTAAATTTCATTAAATATTCATGTTATATATATATGTATTAGAATGTTCCGTGTAGTAGCATTTCCTGACAGTGGGGTTGATGGTCTGGGATGTTACAAATTGGTATCAAAGCTAAGTGAAGCGTCTGAGTAGTGGAATTTCCTGGCATGTTGGTGGTTGGGGATTTTACACCCATGGAAGTTGCACTACCCCTTGCAGCCACCCTGACTGACTTGTCACCTGCTCCACCTGAAGATGATAAAGCCACCAGGTTCATTGAGCAGATCCATCACATCTGCCAATAGGTTCAGGATATTTTACAAAAGTCCAATGCCAAGTACAAACAATGCCATTATCAACATCATGTGCCACATAAGTTGTAGGCGAGAGACAAATTTTGGTTGCATTTGCAAAAAGAAGGCCTTACAGGGCCCCATCGAAAGCTTTGTCCAATTCATTATGGGCCTTACACCATCATCAAGGCTATGGTAGATAATACTTTTGAGCTCAAAATTCCTCTGTTCCTTGGTTTGCACCCAGTGTTCAACGTGGCTCTCCTTCAACCATATTTCCCACCATTATTGGACACCTCGGAGATAGCAGAACAATTGAAACCAACATAGTTCAACCTTGACTGCATGCAACAAACATCCAGGGATCAAATTGTGGACACATAGTTCAAGGGGACTCGCCAGTAGAGGATCCAACTTTATCGAGTTGTCAAAGTAAGGAAACTCCTGCACCAAGTCAAGTAGCTCACTAGGGGCCAAATTCAACAGAAATTTCCTCATCTGATGGGGGACTCAATGTAATGGATACCATTGCTTCCTAAGGACCTTTGTATCTCCCCCACCCTCTCACCCTCCCTCTCTTTATATCTCTCTCCCTCACCTCTCGATTACCACACTCTCTCCCCCTCATTTTTTCCTTCCTTCCCCCTTCTCTCTTCCCCCTACCCCTCTCTCTCTCTCCCCCCCATCTCTCTCTCTCTTCCCCCCAAAAATATCTCTGTCTATCTCTCTAACTTTTCTCTCTCCCACCACTCTCTCTCTCACACACACATTTAATCTCTCTCACTCTCTCCTCCCTCTACCACTCTCCCTCCATTTATTTCTCTCCTTTCTCCCTCTCTCTTGCCTCCCCTCCCACTATCTCTCATGCTCTTAGCCTCCCCCCCTCTATCTCCCACCCTCTCTCCATTCCTCCTTCTATACCTCTCCCTCTCTCTATGTATCTCTCTCTCTCTTTGTATTTCTCTCTCTCTAGAATTATTTACCTCTCCTTATATACCCAACTCTCTCTCTCTCTCTCTCTCTCTCTCTCTCTCTCGGCCCCTTTCTCACTCTATCCCTCTCACTCTCTATCTCTATCCCACTCTCTTAGGTTCTCTTCTCTTTTTGTACCTCTCTCTCTTCCTTTATATCCCTCTCTCCATCTCTCTCTCTCTTCCCCCTCCCCCTCTCTTCCCCTATCTCTCCACCTTCCTCCCTCTCCCTCCCTCCCAGACCATCTCTCTCTCTCTCTCTCTCTCATCACCTCGTGTCCCTCTCTCTCTCTCATCGCCCTTTCTATCTCTCTCCCCCACTCTCTCCCCCTCTCTCTCTCCCTCCCTTCATTTATCTCCCACTCTCTATATTGTGCTCTATCTCTCTATATTGTGCTCTATCTCCCCCTCTCTTGAGAGAGAGAGAGAGAGAGAGAGAGAGAGAGAGAGAGAGAGGATAGGTGTGCATGTGTGTGTGTGTGTGTGAGAGAGAGAGAGAGAGAGAGATATGGGAGATAAAGGGAAATATTAAAGGAGGAAGGGAGAGAGGCATTGATCCAGGTGGATATTAGTGGCCACCCATCTATTCCAAATTCCAACTGGCTCATATTGACATTTTTCAGTTCAACACGTTTCTCTGTAATGGGGACCTTTTTTTGTAATTGTATCTTATGTACTTCTGGGGTTTTCTTGAAGCTGTACACAAAATTTAGGTGGATATTGTTTGCCGCCCACCTATTCCAACTCGCTTATTTTGGAATTTGTTTTATGTCATTGCATCTTTTTCTACTTCCAGGGCTGTTTTGGGGCCCTAAACATTTTTTTCTTGTATTTATGTAGATAAACTATAGATAGAGTTATATTTTGATGACATAGTGCATATTTCTCGAAAATACCTTTTCAACAGGCTATCACATGCCTAAAATGGAGATTGTATGAAAAAGTTATGACCTCGCGAAGTTGATGTACTAACTTACCCCAATGGGGCCCACTTGACTTTTGGTGCTTCATCTCCTAGGGTTAGGTTTTTGGATGTGTAGGTTTTTGGCATTCATGTTTATCACAAAAATTATTTCAGATCCTCATTTTAATCATATTCTTATGAATGAGCGCAATCGTCACATCTCTTCTCAGAGATAAAGATGCCAGCATTCTAGTGAGTCTTGCACTCTATATTTTTACAGTCTCTGTACATTTATTTCATTAATAGAAATCATGTATTCCTTTATTTCTCTATTTTTGGAAATTTTCATATGTATTTCATTGTAATATATCCACTTTCATTTCATTCCAAAAATAATTTGGATCAGTGGTATCAGAGTAGGTTTCTCTTGATCATTTTTCAGTGCATGTCCCCGAAGAGGTCAGAATGTAGCAAGTTGGGTCTCGAGATTTTCTCTCTTGAGGAAACTTTATCTCGCACGCCCAAGAAACTGTCTATGGTAGCAGAAAAGAAAAATGATGGAACAAAATATTCTATTAACTTGTTTCTTGAGCAAGATTTCGCACGACAGAGGGAAAATATTATGGAGAATTTTTCCCACATCCTTCAATGCCCGTCGATAACAACATGCACATCTTCATCAAGAGACCACTTTGGAGGAACCTCTCCCTTCAAATTTGATCCGGATTTAGGAGAAAAACAAAATGATTAACATACGAAATACAATAAACACAAATATATTAATAACAACATAGATATCCAGTGAACAATATCTTCTATTGAATAAATGAAATAGGATGAAACTGTAAAACTACTAAAATGAAACAATTGCTTGAATGGTGGTAGCTATCTCTGAGAAGATATGTGGTTGCTACATGCATTCGTCTAAGACAAATGATTACAATGAGGCTCCAAAGGCCTTTTTGATATTACTCATGAATTCCAAAACCCTAGGCATCCAAAAACCTAACCCTAGGAGATGAAACGCCAAAAGTTATGTGGGCCCCTATGGGTAAGTTGGTACCTCAATTTCTCGGGGTCGTAACGTTTTCATATGAACTCCATTTTAGGTGCATTATATCCCATTGGAAAGGTATTTTAGAGAAATACACATTACACCATCAATCTCTGACTCTGTGTATAGTTTGAGTCTGGCAAGCCAAAAAAAAAATGTTTAGGGCCCCAAAACGACCCTGGAAGTAAAACAAGATGTGATAACATGAAAACATACAAAATAATCCATTTGTATTAGGTGGGAGGCCACCAGTATCCACCTATAATATGTGTAGGGCCTCAGATAGTCCCAGAAGTGTAGAACCCATAATGACAAAGAAGTACAAAAGAACGTGCTAAACTAAAAATTGTTAAGTGGAGCTAGTTGGAATAAGTGGGTGGACACCAATATCCATCTGGATCAGTCCTCCCCCCTTAGGAAGAAATGGTTTCCATTTCATTGAGTTCCCCCATCATGTGAGGAAACTTCTGTTAAATTTGTCCCTAGGTGAGCCACTTTCCTTAGTGTAGGACATGCCCTTCCTTGACAACCTGATAATATGGATCCTCTGTTGGCGAGTTCCCTTGACCTGTGTGTCCACTATCTAATCAGTGGATGCTTGTTCCATGCAATCAGGGTTGAGCTCTATTGGTTTCATTTGTTCTAGGATCTCTGAGGTGTCCTATAATGGTGGAAAATATGGTCAAAGGAGGTCCACATTGAACAGTGGGTGCAAGCCAAGGAAGGGTGGAGTGTTGAGCTCAAAATCATTGCTTCCCACAACCTTGGTGATAGTGTAAGGCCCATATAGAAGTGGGGAGAGATTCTAATGGGGCACTATAAGACACTCGTTCTACAAATGTAACCAAAATTTGTCGCCAACCTAAAAAATGGTGCGATACCCTGTGTTGATCATGGAACTGCTTGTACTTAGCACTGGTTTCTACAAAATATCATGGACCTATTGGGGGATGTGTTGAATCTTCTCAATGAATCTGGTGGATTTTTCAGTTTTAGACTAAACATGGGAAGAGTCTTTCTGTTTGGTGGAAAGAGGTAGTGAAACATCAATGAGATCCAAGGGTTGGAATCCCAGCCCCACCTAAAATGGGATATGGTGAGTGGAGATATGGAGAGCCCTGTTGTAACTATGTTAAACATAGGGGAGACTCTCATCCCATGTACACGGATTCTTAGATTTGTACATGCATAGGATGTGCACAATCATCCGATTGACAACCTCTATTTGGCCATCTATTTGGGGGTGGAAAGTAGTGGATTTAGTGAGCTTGGTGTCCAATAGTGACTAGAGAATCGACCAAAATGTGTTGAGGAACCTATTGTCCCAGTCGGAGATGATGGTCTGTGGTATCCCAAAATGGACCCACACTCGTTCGAAGAAGATATTGCTAGTATATGTCAATGTGATATTATTCTTGCAGGTTGTGAGGATGGCCATCTTCAAAAACCAATCAATGACCAAAAATACAAAATCATTGCCTTGCTTGGTGGGCTGAAGGCCAGACATGTAATCTATTGAGATGAATTCCCAAGAATTCTCAAGAGTAGCAAGAGGGGTGTATAAGCATTGATTCTTTATGGATGGCTTGAAAATGGCACAGGAAGTGCAATATCTGATATACTTGCTGACGTCCTATCAAATTTTTAGCCAATAAAAATGTTTATGTAGAATGATCACAGTGTTCTCCATGCCAAAATTTCCTTCCATCCGACTGTAGTGGTATTTCCAAATCATCTTTGCATTCTCTCTTGAAAGAACATAGAGATGGCCTAGATGGAATAAAAAACCATCCTGAATGTGAAAATCAGTGATAGTCACGCTTGTACCCAAGATTTGATAGGTGGTGGAAAATTTTGGATCTTACTGATAAAGTTAGGGCCACTCAGATGCCTCATGTCCACATGAATGGAGCACAATGGTGTGTGCATCCACGGGAGGTCGACTGAGGCATTCAACGAAATGATTTGAGCTCCCTGTCTTATACTTGATGTTGAGATGGAACTGTTGTAAGTAGGTGGAACACTTCTGATGGTGGTCATTCTGCAATTTCCCCTGTGTCTATATGAATTGCAGAGGCTTGTGTTCAATGTGGATGATTGTCTCCTTTCTCAGAATGCAATGTTTCCATTGAAGACATTCTTTTACAATGTAATACATTTTTGTGTCATAGGTGGGGTATTTTAGGACAATATGTAAGAGTGTCTCACTATGGTATGCCACCAGATGACCGTGATGAGTAAGAAATGTGCCTCCAACATAGTCAAATGCATCATTCTCAATATCGAATGGTTGTTGTAGATCATACAAGGAAAGTACTGGAGATGAGCACAAGTGATTCTTCAGATCATCAAATGCTCGTTTTTTTTCCTTCCCCCACACGAAATTTTCCCTACCACTTCCATTAATCACTTGGCTGAGGGACCATGCAATATGGGAGAATCCCAGCACGAATGGTCGATAGATGTTGGACAGTCCCAAGAAGCTTCGAAGCTCGATTAGTGTGGTCAAGGCTATCTAATCATGGATGACTTTTATATTAGTTGGATCAACATGTACCCCATGATCATCAATAACGTAGCCCAATTATTGGACCCTATTCATGCCAAAGGATATTTTTTCCAAGTTACCATATAGATTGTGCTGCTACAGAGTGCTCAAAACATGTTGAATATGCCACATGTGCTCCTCCCAAGTTATACTGAAGATGAAGATGTCATCCAAATATACCACCACAAAAGAGTTGGTGAAGGGTCTCAATACATAATCCATCAACCTCATGAAAGTGGTTGATGCATTGTTAAGACAAAGGGCATGAACAACCATTCGAAGAGACCTTATTTATATTCGAAATTTCTCTTCCATACATTAGTTGGTTTGATGGGAACCTGGTGGTAGCTAGACTTGAGTTCAATCTTGTTGAATAACATTTCCCCCTTGAGTTTTTCAAGAAGGTCATCAATCCTAGGAATTGGGTATCAGTTCCTAATGGTGATTTTGTTTAATGATTTGTAATCAATGTAGAGTTGCCAGGTCCCTTCCTTCTTCTACACTAGTAAAATTGGGCTTCCATCAGGGGAGGAGTTGGGTCTGATGTTCCCCTTTTGAATAATATCTTGGATATGACAATTGATTTCAACATTTTCCATCAACGAGTGATGATAGATTGGTCCATTAGGAAGAGGTGCATCGAGGGTCAAATCAATTGGATGCTTGAATTGGTAGCGCGTCAGTACCCTGGTGGGTGAGGAGAATATGTATTTGTACTCTTCCACGATCTCATCCACTTTCTTCTACTGCAAAGAGAGGCTCTGTGAAGAGGCTAGAGATGTGGACGTGACCTTCTTATTATTGTATAGGAACTACCTCTGGTATCTTGTACAATTGTCTACCCAAAGTAATAATAACACTATGGGGTCTAGACTCATACACAACATGAAGCATCCACAAATATGGTTGTCCTAAAATAAAATAACAAAATTCAAGGGGAGAAATATCACACAATAAATCATCTTTGAAAGGCTTGATTCCATAGGGAAGACAAAACTATTGGCTCACATAGATATCTCTTCATTGGTGAAGCCAAACAATGGTGTAGGGTTGTAGGTGCAATGTCATCAGTAGGTCCAATCGCTTGAGGACCTCTGCTGAGATCAGGTTCTTCTAACTACCTCTATCCAAAATGAAATGAAGCAAATCCCCCTTTACCCACATTTGTGAGTGAAAAAGGTATTCCCCTTCCTCTGGTTCTTCTGGTTCATTTGGCTGGACTTTGGTGGTAGCGAAAGTGGCACTAGGTTCAACATAGATAATCCACTTCCCTCCTTCTAGATTTGATTCAGAATCAGAATTGGCCTCAGACTCAGATTCCTTCAGCTTGGACACAAGTGACTTCTTGGAGCGACATTATTCAGTGTTGTGCCAAAGGATTTTATGGTATTCACACCATTTTCTCGTGTCCTTCTTCATCTTTTCATTTCCCTTCTTGTGTTGTGGATTGCACTGGTTGTCATGAGAGTGGCCATATTTTATTTGTCCCTTTTTGTGTGGGTTGGGGAATCCTTTTCCCTTCTTCATATGTGAGGAGTTTTCATATCAAAACTCTCTCCTCTTCTTCTTAAATTTCTCCTCGATCTTGACAACATATCTATAATATGTACCCAATGAGTAAATGTCCATAAATCCATTTTTGTTTGAATGTATCTATGCAAAAAACCATGGTATTTGAGCATCAAATGTCACTCAGAGTCTTTGATACCCAATTTGGTGCCCATGGTATGGAAAATATTGGTGAAATATGGTACTTCTTGGTCCCTTTCTTGATGCAGGGTGGTCCATCAGGTGTACTAGTCCTCGTAGCTTCCAACGGGGTAGTATTGTTCCTTAATGGAATCCGAAAGAAATCCCATGTAGGGGAAACCACAAATATTGTAGATTCCTCTATGTCCCTTTTCTCAGAGTAAGTATCCCACCAATCCTTAACATGGGGGATGGCCTTGAGGAATGCAAAAGTAATATTTTCCCTATTGGAAAAATTATGGACCGAAAAAGACCCTTCGAGTAGATTTAACCATTTATCTACAACATCTACATTTACCAGTCCTTCAAATAATGGAATATCAAAATTTAATTATATCTTTAAGGGGGTTTCTTGGCCACTTGATGAATATGCTTCTCCTATGAGGAACCGTTGAAGGATATGGAAAAAATTCTCCATCATTTCATTCCTTTGTTGCGCGAGGGATTCCTTGAGAAACATTTTAAAAGGATCTCCTGCTCCATCATGTTTATTTTCATCCCCCATGGGTTGTTTTAGGGATCGACGCAAACAATATTACAATGGATCGATTGGTTCGAGTCCCAACTTATTATACCCAAATCTTGTCAGGGACATGCACAAAGAAAAATAAATGAAGAGGAGACCTCTCTGATACCACTGATCCAGATTTAGGAATGGAACGAGCTAGTTAACAGACTGAATATAATAAACATAGAGATATGAAGAACAACACAAATATCTAGTGAACAATATCTTCTATTGAATAAATGAAATAGGTTGAAACTGTAATGCTACAGAACTGAAACACTTGATAGAATGGTGGTAGTTATCTCTGAGAAGAGATGTGGTTGCTACATGCATATGTGTAAGAAAAATGATTACAATGAGGCTCTAGATGCCTTCTTGATATTACTCATGAATGTCAAAACCCTAGACATCCAAAAACCTAACCCTAGGAGGTGAAACAAAAAAAATTATGTGTGCCCCTAAGGGTAAGTTGGTACCTCAAATTCTCAGGGTCGTAACATTTGTATACGACCTTCGTTTTAGGCACGTGATAGCAAGTTGGAAAGGTATTTTAGAGAAATACACATTACACCATCAAACTCTGTCTCCGTCTACAGTTTGACTATGGTGAGCCAAAAAAAAATTGTTTAGGGCCCCAAAACGACCCTGGAAGTACAACAAGATGTGTTGACATGAAAACATACAAAATAATCTAGTTGGATTAGGTGGGAGGCCACCAGTATCCACCTGGAATATGTGTACGGCTTCATAAAACCATAGAAGTGTAGAACCCACAATTACAAAGAAATACAAAATAACATTTTGAACTAAAAATTGTCAAGAGGAGCCAACTGGAATAGGTGGGTGGCCATCGATATCCACTTGGATCAAAGGTACAAGTTAATTTGGATATTCCCATATTTGAAGATCATATAGATGTGGATGCCTTAGAAAAATGGTTAAATATTCTAGAAGGTTATTTCTCTGTTCATAATTTTTTGGATAGGGAAAATATCACCTTCACACTCCTCAAGGCTCCCCCCCATGTCAAACATTGGTGGGAAACTTACTGGGAGAAAATTTCCACAAAGGAATCTGGAATATATGGGGACGATCCCACTTGGTATTTTTTTGTGGATGTTGTCAAGGAACAATACTACCCTTTTGATAACTATGAAGACTAATACATGAGATGGACCACATTGTGGCAAGAGAAGAGCCAAACAATGTTGGAGTTCACAAATACTTTCCATACCTTGCACACCAAGCTAGGTATCAAAGACTTTGAGCAACATCTAGTTATAAAATACTGTGGGGCTCTTTATAGGTACATCCAAACCGAAATGGATTTCCTAACATCTCATCATTGGGAGATTCCTATTAATATGCTATCAAAATCGAGGAAAAATTTAGGCAGGAGAACAAATGGGAGTTCGAGTTTGCAAATCTGCAACAACCAAAGCATGGGAAAGATGAACCCAACCAAAAACCTTCCGAAAACCATTCCAAGACACATAAAAAGAAGGGTAAAAGAAATATGAAGAATGACACTGGGAAGTGGTGTGACTTCCAAAAAACCCCTAGCACAAAACTAATGAATGTCACTTGAAATATTCATTGGTGGGAGAGGTCAAAGACAAGGAGATGAACCCTAATTAAAAATATGATCCAAAAAATATTGAAAATGGATAGATCATTGACACAGATTCTACTTCTATTGTCACAACTGCAACAATTCAACTAGAAGAACCATTATATATTGAAGAGGTTGACTGCCTCTTCCATACACAAATGTGGTTGAAGGGGACCCTCTTGCATTTCATTGTTGATAGTGGTAGCTAGAAGAACCTCATCTCAGCTAAGGTTGTCAAACAATTAGGGTTGTCAAGAACACCACACCTACATCCATACAACATCGGGTGGCTTCACGAGGGATGAGATCTTTGTGTTATCCAACAATGCCTCCTATCCTATGGCATCCATCCCTTCAAGGATGAGTAGTGTGTGATGTTTCCCCTCTTGATGTTTGTGATGTTGTTTGTGATGTTGTTTTGGGCCAATCATATATGTGGAAATGTCATATTTTTTATGAGTCTCAACCTCGTAGTGTCATTATTACTTTGGGGGGTCATCTCTATAGGATACCATAAGTAGTTCTAACTATTTTTCCACCAGAACAGTTCCGCAAGGTAATATCTCATACTGAAAAATTCATCCTCTTCACAGTTTGTTCAAAGGATGCACAGAAGGCCACTGCAACCATTATAGCCTAAACAACTTCTATCCAATAGAATTAGATTGCAGAGGATAAAGATGATATTTTTTACTCACCTACGATGGTGCCTACACAATGCCCCATCAAGCGTAGAGACAACAAGTTGGTGGAATAGATTCAACCCCACCAACAACAAGTTCATAACAACCTTCCACAAACCAAGAAACACAACTTCTCTAACAAGGAACACAACTCATCAAGATTCAAATTCAAAAAATGATTTCCACTCTTCCCTGGGCACTCAACACAATGGATACCATTTCTTCCTAAGGGGGAGGATTGATCTAGGTGGATATTAGGTGGCCACCCACCTGTTCCAAATTCCAAATGGGTCATTTTTTATAGTTCTCAGTTCAACACATTTCTATGTAATGGGGACCTTTCTTTGTAATTGTGGGTTCTACACTTCTAGGGCTGTCCTAAATCCCTACACAACATTCAAGTGGATATTGGTGGGCACCCACCCATTCCAACTATCATATTTTGGAAATTTTCATATTCGTACATATTTATTTACTTCCAGGGCCATTTTGGGGCCCTAAACAATGTTTTCTTGTCTTGCCACAGTCAAACTATAGACAAAGTTAGAGTTTGATGGAATAATGTGTATTTATTTAAAATACCTTTCCAACGGGCTATCACATGCCTAAAATGAATATCGTACGAAAAAGTTACGACCCCAAGAATTTTATGTACTAACTTACCCCAATGGGGACCAGATGACTTTTGGCACTTCATCTCCTAGGGTTAGGTTTTTGGATGTCTAGGGTTTTTGCATTCATGTTTATCATAAAAATTCCTTCAGAGCCTCATTATAATAATATTCTTGAAAATCAGCATAGTCATCACATCTCTTCTTAGAGATAAATATGCCACCATTCTAGCGAGTCTTGCACTCTATATTTTTACAGTCTTTGTACATTTATTTCTATAATAGAAATCATGTGTTGTTGTATTTCTTTGTTTCTAGAAATTTTTATGTTTGTTTCATTTTGATATCTCTTCTTTCATTTCGTTCCGAAAATGATCTGAATTAGGGGTAGAGGGGATGAGAGAGAGAGAGAGAGGTGGGAAATAGTGGAAATGAGAGAGAGAGAGAGAGGGAGAGAGAAAATGAGAGAGAAATAGAGAATGAGGGTAAGATAGGGGTAAATGTAGGAGA
>JZKD02S1676021.1:159795-173685 GCA_000966675.3 Picea glauca
AGAGATATTTCATGTTAACAAGAATGCGTGCAGGTTCCTATTCCTAATAAAATGCACGCACTTTAGGAATGTGTGCACATTCCTAAAATGTGTGTGTGTTATTTTAATTTCAATTTTTTTGAGGAACACGCACACATTATTGTCCACATGTTTTTGAGTAACGCGCACATGTTCTTGAGAACGTGCACACATTCTTGAGAATGCACATGCGTTCTTGGGAATGTTCCTACATGGCTTGATGAGTCGAGGTTCAGGGTTTTCTGAAACTATCACATCAGGAATGTGTGCGTGAACCTAGAAATGTGCATGCATTCCTACGAGTGTGTGTTCCTGCTGACCCCTTTGCCAGTTTTTCAGCCACCAACTTTCTGCACTCACCCAACTGCAAAAAATCATAATTTTAACCTGGAAAAAAAAAAGTTCTACTGGCAACAATGTGTTTTGAAACGAGGATAAAATCAACCACTAAATGAAATCTCCAAGAAAACAAGAACTTTGGAGGGTTCTTGTGATACAATCACCCTCAATCATGTACTCAACCAACTACAAAAACAAGTTTCTTCCTAGAGACTGCACAAATAACAACTAATAGTATTAACAAAAAATTAACAACTTAAATAATGGCAAGAGAAATTATATCCACGGGAAAAATGGAATAAAGAGACAACACCATTAAACAAGGGCTCATCATAATTCATCAAAAAACAAAACAAAAATGTCTTTCACAGTCTCATTACTTTTTCATCCAATCTGGCATAGTTTTCATTTAGACTCAATGATTAGAGGCATGCTCGTTATTCCAAATTGTTCCTCTAAGAAATAACATCCCTTCCTCTACTCTATTTCTTCTGTAAACGTATCTCTTTTGTTTCCTCTATTCTATGTCTTCCAAAATGAACTGTTCCTTTTTCCCAAATGAAGTTGATCTCCTCTGTCTTCTCCCTTTATTTTTTTTCTTGGAAATCAAATCATCCCTACAAACATTTCTTTTCTTACCAATCATTTATTTATTTCTTCCCAAATATGTGTTGGACATGTGTAGTTACAACAGTTCGCATTTCTCAATAGTTTTTCCAAATGCACATTAGACACTTAGATGCCTATGTCAATTAAATTCCTCAATAATTTCAAGCGATTTTTCCTCCATCACACTGTTGGAACATCAATCATTGTTGTTTCATCACACATATCCTAGTTTTAGTCGATTAAGAGGTTGAACTACACTTGGATACAAAACACACTACATCTATCGATCTATTAGTCGACGTTCCTCTTGGTCAGACAGTCAACCTACAATCGAAGATTGTTGACTGGTGGATCGACCAACTAATAAATTGATTACGATTTGGATACATAGGTAGTTGGGTCAAGCATCCTTTTCAGGATGACTTGACAATCCATATTTGTAAAAGTAAACCTTAACAATCGACGACTACATGTGCACAAGATCTTCTAGATTTTATGGAAGTTGGTTAGATCTTGAGTCTATAAATAACATACCCCTTGGGTCATTATCATCATGAAAAAAGGATCATGTAAATCAATATGTCCAATATTCATTTTGATGTTTTGATCACAGTGTTCTATGCTTAAGTGGTGTAACAATGTCTTTAGACACCACCTTTTGTCTTTGAATTTTTTTGTTCCTCTTTGATTATCTGCAATGATGTGTTTTTTGTTTATTTCATGTTCTAACCTATTCCCCAACATGGTATTAGATCCAATGGTTTAAAACCTCAACCTATTATGTGAAATCCTTGTTGATTCGGATCTATTGTGTGATTGACTCTAGGTCGATGGTTTGTTGATTGGAACCTTTGAAAACAAAAAAAAAATTGTGTCTAGATATTGAAGATGGCTTCAAATATTGATCCTATTATTTTGAATGGATAAAATTATGCAATATGGGCACTAGATATGGAAACCCTACCAAAGAGAAAAGGACTATGGAAATACATGAAGATTGTGATTCCAAATCTAATAGACAATCAAGCAAATTTATATGATCGAGTCGATGAGAGACATGTCATGCAGTTGGATAAAGATTTGATCTCTCTCAATCCTCATTATTTTGATTGAATAGAGGCCTATTTGGCACGTGTCAAAGAACTCTAGTTGAAATTGGGTGAATGTGTAAAGAACTATCATAATAAGGATGGAAAAATCACTGAGCTGGTCCTGATGAACTTAAGAACACCATTCGACATGTTTTTGTCGAATTTATACACCAACTATAAAGCATGCAATGAAGATGGTAAGGATTACACCTTTGAATATTTATTTGGTATTTTGATTATTGATTAGCAAAAAATTCTTGAAGAAGGAAAAATTGGTGGTAAACATCAAGCCCACTTGCTCAATGGAAAGAGAAAGATGGATCCCATGGATAGAGCATAGTTTGACACCTCTACATAAAAATATGCATATCGCAACCAGAAACCTAAGGGATAGATAGATTCCCCCCATAGAATTTGAAATAAGAATACATGTCAATACTGTGGAAAGACTGGACATGTGTAGAAAGTCTGGTATAAGAAGAGAGATGATTTAGAGGATAAGGTTAAAATCCTTGAAGGAGACGTATCCATTGTACATAGACCCATTGATAATTTCACCTTCTAAGTTAGAACTTCTCAAGCCTTGACGTCTCAATCTGTGCAGAACGAATGCATAGTCAACTATGGGTGCACTCATCACATGGATAAGGATGCATCCTTTTTCACATGGTTGGATGAAGCTAAGGAGATAAAAATCAATGTTTTTGATGATTTTTCTCTAGATTCTAGATGTTGTTGGTTGGGGTGATGTTACCTTCTGACATGGGAAGATTGTTGACGTATATCATGTGTCAAACCTCACTGGAAATCTATTTTTTGTTTCTCAGTTAACAAAGACAAGAAACATTGTGGAATTTTGGACATATAGGTTCTATGTTCATGATTTGAAGAAAGGAAAGTCGATCATCGTCAGTGGGAGTCTTGACCCGATGAATAGTTTGTACATATTCTGTGACACAAATCGACCTGACACCAAACTCACTATACTTGTTCCTCATGATGATGAGAGAATTAAAA
This sequence comes from Picea glauca, assembly GCA_000966675.3. Lineage (NCBI taxonomy): Eukaryota > Viridiplantae > Streptophyta > Pinopsida > Pinales > Pinaceae > Picea > Picea glauca. The sequence continues at coordinate 162,870 of JZKD02S1676021.1, forward strand.
TTTGGCATCAACAACTTTAAAACCTAAATTTCTAAAGTATAAAGGAACTGACAACTAAGATCATGGTTGTTGGTTTACATAAGGTGTTTACCCCTAAAGGAGTCTGTAAGGGTTGTCTTCTTAGGAAGCATCATCAAACACCATTCAACTTTGGAAAAGATTGGCGAGCACAAAAATTACTGGAGCTGGTTCATAGTGATGTATGTTTCATCAATCTACCTTCACTAGTAGGTGCAAGGTACATTTTGGCATTCATTGACGATTTATCTCACCTTACATGGGTTTATTTTCTAAAAAAAATACAACATTGTCTTTAAAAAGTTCAAGGAGTTTCGGGGCTTTTCCGAAATAGAAATGTGGAAGACCAATCAAATGCCTAAGATCAGATAATGGTGGTGAGTATTTAAATCGACCTTTTTAAGAATACATGGTTCAAACTAGTATTGATTGGTAGTGGTTGATTCCTCACGCACCTTAACAGAATGACATCGCAAAATGAAAGAATCAGACATTAGTCGAAACAACTAGATCTCTTTTTCATGCTAAAGGTCTTCCTCCTCACTTCTATGTTGAAGTGGTGTATTCTGAGATTTATATACTCAATCAAATATCGACTCAAGATACTCCTTCCATGAATCCAATCAAATGATGGTGTGGAAAGAAGCATTCATCCAACGACCTCTATGTGTTTGTATGTGTTTCCTAGGCTCATATTTTCAATGATTTTAGAAATAAGTCGGATGCAAAGGGTAATTCTTGCATCATGATGGGCTACTATGAAGAGTGGAAAGCATACAGACTATTTGACCTTATCAAATGACAAATCATTATAAGATGAAATGTACGATTTGATGAGAAGTATTATGGAACCAAGTTGTTGATTGTGTTGGGTTGTTATATTCTTTGCAGTGAAATTCGAGGTAGATCGAATGATATTCTAATTCGAAGGTTGAGGTGGTTTTATCAGGTAAAGACGAAGTCGAGGTGGATCAAAATAAAGTCGAAGGTTGAGGTGAGTCGATCAAGTAAAGTTGAAGTCGAAGGTCAAGGTGGTTCGACATGGTAAATTCACCAACAGAAAGGCGAAGAGGTAAACCGACAAGAGGTCAATAGGTAGGCATGTAGCGATTGATTGAAGACCAAATGAAGGACGATTGGTAGTTAATTGGTAATCCAACTTGGTAGTCGACTATAATAAAATATTGAGATTCACAGAATCTGTAGCGAATGATCTGCATGGATCTATAACCATTTTTGGGCACCTTTTCTTTATGGTTTTTCTTACTGTAAATCCTATAAAGAAGGTGTGTTGTAATGTTGTAAAAATAAAATCAATCAATGAATCTTGAATCTTTAGATGATGAATGGATAATCGCCACGAGTCTGTAATTTGGAGTTTGTTGGTATGAAAAATGTAAGACAAGTTGGCTACATGGTTATTTTTTTGTAAGAAAGAGGGTATGATGTCGATTGTGTCTTAGGTGTGGACCAAGGTTAGACATGAAACCTTTTATTCTGAATGAATAAGACAAAAAGGAGAAAAACACTCAAGGAATGTTGGCTTTCCCAATTTGGGTTTCCAGGGTAAAATATATTTGTATTGTGTGCTTGTTGTGTTATTTTATTTCTTGATTAAATCTTTCTTCCTCTCTTCTTTTTAGGTTAAGTGTTAAAGTGTGTCTCATTTCCTAACATGTGGTATCATATCTTGGTTTAAGAAACTTAGATCTAAGCTAAACTCTAGGTTCAGTAAGAGTCACAAGTTAGAAATATTTAAAGTTTGTGATAAAGATTTTGTTAAAGAATGGTGAGCAACTCAAGAATAGAGATCGAAAAATTAAATGGCCATAATTTTGAGCTTTGGAAGCTTAAAATTGAAGATCTCCTTGTAGATCGAGAAAAATTGACAATAGTCTATCCAGGTACCATGCCGACAGGTATGTCGATGGAAGAATGGGAGAAACTTGATAGAAGATAAATGAGTATGATTCAACTTTGTATTGCAGATCCGGTGCTACCAAATGTCGCAAGTGAAGATTCGACCAAGAAACTATGGGAAACGTTGGGAAGATTGTACCATTTGAAATCATGGTGAATAAGTTATTTCTCATAAATAAATGGTATCTTCTGAGGATGATTGATGGAAGTTCAGTGACTAAGAATTTAAATGCATTTAATACCATTATAATCCATTTATCTTTTGTGGATATTAAAATCACTAAAGAGGAGAAATGTATAAGGCTATTATATTCTTTTCCAGACACCTAGGATAACTTAGTCATGTCTATAGGGTTTAATACACCAACATTAGCACTAGAAGACGTGATTTCATATCTACTATTAGAAGAAATGAGAAGAAAGAACATGGAAGGATCAACCAAATATTCTTTAATGGTGAGAGATCGACCAATTGATGGAGATGAAGGAAAATTCTTTGGTAGAAATTCTAAGTCGAAGGGTAGATATAAATCCCCTTTTCAATCGAAAAGAAGATGATGGAAATGTGGTAAATTTGGGTATTACAAAAAGGACTGCAAATTGAATGTGACAAAATTCAGTTTAGCATCTGACAAGAAGCAGTCGACTGGGAGAAAGACAAATCTAGATAAGAGAGGTTATGTGTAATTGGCGTCGACTAGTACACAGTCAAATCAATATGTTTGGTTGATCGAATCAGGAGAATACTATCATATGACACAACATAGAGAATGGTTCTATGAATATGAACAATATGAAGGAGGAAAAGTGTTGTTGGGGGACGACTCGACAACCAAAATTGTTGGACGGGGAAGAGTTTGACTGATACTGCAGGCTGACAGGAGTAGAACCCTTCCAGATGTGCTACACATTCTGGGTTTGGAAATAAACATGATATATGTCAGTAACATGAGTGATGCAGGAGTGCACACTCTATTTTAGAAGGATTCGTGCAAGATGATTAGAGGTGTGATGGTATTAATGAAAGGAGTTCTGATTGGAAACCTATACAAGTTGATAGGGAGTGTCGAATCAACTCGATGCAACATCATCATTTTTCCTGAAGTTGACTCGACTTCGATACAATTCGACTCAACTTAGGATGAGTCGATTCAAACTGAATCAAGAATTCAACATAAATTCGACCCAACCATGATATGGCACGAGAGGATGGGACACATTGGATAAAAAGGACTTTGAGCTATGCATAACAAAGGTATGGTTGAAGAATTTACTGAATGTAACTTAGAAGTTGACTTTTGTGAACATTGTATATATTGAAAACAAAGTCAAGTGAGGGTCCCATCTGGAGACACAAGAGACAATAGGATTATAGAACTAGTTCATAGTGATGTGTTTGTCTCTGTTACAATGCCTTCACTTGGTGGATCCCCGTACTATGTATCCTTCATAGATGATTTTTCTAGGAAGACATGGATATTTTTCTTGAGGAATAAATCAGAGGTTTTCGAGAAATTCAAAGAGTTTAAATCTCTTGTAGAAAACCAAAAAAATAAAAAGATTAAGGTGCTGAGAAATGACAACAATGGTGAATTATGTGGGAAATAATTTGATCATTTTTTCAAGTAGTGTGGCAAAGCACACCAAAATACCACACCATATACCCCCAAAAAAATTGAGTTGTTGAGAGAATGAAAAGAAAATTTATGGACAAAGAAGTAGCATGCTCAATGGTGTTGGTATCGCACAAGAATTATAGGTAGAGGTAGTTAGCACTAAAAAATATGTATTGAATATGTCTCCTTTATCAACGCTAGTCGACATGACTCCACATGAGGTATGTTCGGGTAATAATCCTTTATTTTCACATCTCAAAGTTTTTGGTTGTGACACATTTTTGTATGTTCCCAAGGAAAAGAGGAGTAATATACACAAGAAGGCAATTGAATGTATTTTCATTAGATATAAATAAGGAATGAAAGGATATAGAGTTTGGAATCCTACATCAAAGAAAAGAGTGTATAGTCAAGATGTGGTCTTCAGAGAAGTCAAAAGCAAGTCTGAGCCTAAAGAAATTGTTCAGACCGAGAATAATCCTGAGATGGTGCAGTTTGAACCGAGGAACGAAGAAGATGATTTAGATGAGTCGATTGAATCAGAGGAAGAGGTGGAACAACCGACCCTAGTTGTAAGGAGTTCAGAAAGAGTAAGAAAACCAGTTAAAAGGTATACTCTACCTAACTTCCATTCTCATTCATGTTAACTTCCACCGACAATGATCCCAAGTCAATCGGGGAGGCATTTGACTCAACAGAGGGAAAACTTTGGAACAATGCCATGTTTGAAGAGATGGAATCCTTACAAAAGAACAAGACATGGGACTTAGTCAAGTTTCCTAGTGGAGGAAATCCTATCGGTAGAAAATGTATATTCAAGAAGAAGATGAATGCAGTAGGTCAAGTCAAGAAATTCAAAGATCTACTGGTAGAAAAAGGATATTCCCAATTCGATGGAGTGGAATTCGGTGAGATTTTTTACCTTGTTGAAAAATTAAATTCCATTAGAGTACTAATGTCTCTAGTTGAAATATTTGATATGGAAATAGAACAGATGGATTTGAAGGCAACATTCCTACATGGGTACCTAGAATAATAAATCTACATGAAACATCCTCTAGGATTTGGTGTGCAAACTAAAAAGATCCCTTTATGCTCTAAAGAAATCACCAAGTATGTGGTACCAAAATATCGATATGTACATCCTTAGTTTGGATTTGTGGGAAGCAAAGTTGATCACTGTATATACTCTAAAGAAGAAGGTGGGTGTTTCATATATGTAGTTGTGTATGTTGACGACATGTTTTTTATTGGAAACAATATGGATGCCATAAATGAGGTGGCGAAGTAGTTATCCTCCAAGTTCAACATGAAGGATCTTGGTGCAACTAACTTCATTATGGGAATGGATATTAAGAGAGATTGAGAAACTAGAAATATCTGGTTGAACAAGATGAAGTATATTGAAATTTTTTTAAAACATTTGAACATGAAGGATTGAAAACTAGTGAAGTTCATAATTCCTGTGGGAGCAAGACTAACTGTTGAACAATGTCCAAAGATACATGAAGAAACACAATACATGGCACGTGTTCCCTATGAAAGTGTTGTTGGTATTCTAATGTATGTGATGGTCTACACTCAACCATACATTTCCCATGCAGTGGGAGTGTTGAGTAGATACATGTCAACACTTGGGAAGGAGCACTGGACAACTATCAAAAGAATATTCATGTATTTGTGTGGCACAAAATTCTATGTTATATTCTACCAAGGAAAACCTAGAGGTGATAGTGAATTAAATGTACATGGCTTTGTCGATGCCAACTGGGATGGAGATCCAGATCGACGAAGTTCAACCAATGGATATGTCTTCAAGATGTTTGGTGGAGTAATCAGTTGGATGAGTAAGTGATAAAATATCATAGCCTTGTAAAAAACATAAGTTGAATACATGGAAGCTACTCATGGAAGAAAAGAATCAATATGGTTGTAAAGGATATGTTTAGGAATCGAGTTTGATCAGAGAGATATGAAGATAAGTTGCAACAATCAAATTGAAATACTTCTGGAAAATAACCCAACTTATCATTTGAAGAGTAAGCACATTGATGTACAATACTGTTTCATAAGAGACGTGGTGGAAAGCAATAAGGTGTTGCTGGAGAAAGTGGACATGTTGGAAAACATAGCAAAATCATTGAACAAGTCTGTGAGTGTTGTGAAGTTCTCTTGTGAATGAAAGTTCAAAGGTCTCCCAATTTTATCAAAGAAGAAAACAAGTGGGAGAATGTTGGGTTGTTATATTCTTTGCAGTGAAAGTCTAGGTGGATCGACTCATAGTCAAAGTCAAATTTAAAGGTAGTTCTACCAGGTAACTATGAAGTCGAGGTGGATCGATTGAAAGTCAAAGGTCGAGGTGATTCAACTGATTAAAGTCAAATTCAAAGGTCGAGGTGGTTCGACATGGTAAATACATCGAAAACAAGTTGAAGAGGTCAATCAACAAGAGGTTGAAAGGTGGGTGTGTGGCAACCAACTGAAGACTGAATGAAGGTTGATTGGTATTCAATAGGTAATCTAGCTTGGTAGTTGATTGTAACAGAATCCCAAGATTCACATGATTTGTAGCCAATGATCTGCATGGATTTGTAACATTTTTTGGATGCCCTTTCTTTAGGGTTTTTCCTACTGTAAATCCTATAAAGAAGGCATGTTGTAAGGCTATAATAAGATAATCAATCAATGAATTTTGAATCATTATATGATGAATGGATAATCACCAAGAGTATGTAATTTAGAGGTTGTTGGTCATGTAGATGTAAGGTGAGTTGGCTACATGGTTGTTCTTGTGGTATCAAGAGGGCATGATGTCGATTATGTATTAGGTGTGGACCAAGGTTAGACATGTAACCTTTTATTATGAATTAATAGGACAACAAGGAGAAGAATGATAAAGGAATGTTGGTTTTCTTGGTTTGGGTTTCTAGGGTAAAATCTCAGTGTATTGTGTGCTTGTTGTGAGATTTTCTTTCTTGATTAAATCTTTCTTCCTCTCTTATTTTTAGGTTTAGCATGGAAGTGTGTCTCATTTCATAAAAAAAATTCTCCTATGTATTGGTGAAGGATGATTTCTTTGATGTTGTCTCTGACATTGGTTCTCCTATTTCATTTCATTCTTTCGATTGGAAAGTCGAACATTGTTCTTGTTTCAACTAGACTATCGACCTTCGAGTCGAATCATCCATCATCCTCTGTTTTGACTGGTCCTCCGATTGAAAAACTTGTGACCTCTCATTGAACTGTTGTAGTGGACCATAGTTAACATGTTTATTTTCTACCAAGATGGGATGCCAATACAATTGAAGCTTCTGAAGCTAATGATGGGGATGTTTCCTCTGAATGAAAAACTCAAAGTCAAAAGAAACATGCCAACGTTGCCTTGATGACTCTTGTACTTGAATTTTTTTATCCTTTTTCCTACTTAGATGTTGAAGGATGACCTAATTGGGAGAAGGATATGTAGAGATAAATTGATTCTTTGTTGAAGAATCACACTTGAGACCTAGTTCCCCGACTGCAAGGAAAGAACATTGTAAAGTGTTGATGGGTCTACCAGACCAAATTTACCTCTGAAGGTGTTTTTGAGAGAAATAAGGTATGCCTAGTTGCAAAGGGATTTTTTCAACAAGAATGTATCGACTACATTAAAACCTTTTCCCCTATCGCAAAGATAACCTTTTTCCGACCGATCATTTCCCTTATTCCTTATTTTGGATGGAAAATCTATAAGATGGATGTGAAGACAACCTTTCTTCATGGAGACCTATCTGAAGAAATTTTCATGGAATAACCACCTAGTTTTGTGATAGATTCCTATCTAGTTTGTCGATTCAAGAAGTCACTTTATGGTTTGAGTCAGACTCCCCAAGCTTGGTATGCTAAGATCGAAAATTTCTTTCTTCGACTTGGTTTCAAATGTTATGAATCTTATCACGATTTGTATGTACTCCATACCAATGGAGACACCTTGATTTTTGTTGTATATTTAGATGACTTACTCATTACTAACAACAATAATGATATCATCCTTATATTGAAGAAACAACATTCTAACTCCTTTGACATTACAGATATTGGTACTCTGAATTATTTTATGGGTCTTCAAGTATTACCATTATGTGATGGATTTTTCATTTATTAGTCTAAATATGTGATGGATCTATTGACACATTTTAAGATGGTTGATTGCAAGCCTTGTGTTATTCCCTTTCAATATGAAATATAGCTTACAAAAACTTGTCAAACTCCTATAGTCGATGTTACTCCTTATCAACGACTGGTTGGCAACATTATTTATATTACTCATAGTTGACCTAACATTTCCTTTATCATTAGTGTGGTTTCTCATTTTATGCAGGACCCTAATGAAATCCATTGGAAATCAGCCAAATGAATTCTTCGCTATCTCAAGGATACCACTCATTTTGGTATCAAGTATTTTCAAATTCCATATTCATTGGTCGACTTCATTGAATCTGATTGGGTTGGTGACAATTATGATCAAAATTCCACTTATGGCTATGTGTTTTATTTTAGCACTGGATCATTGGTGTGGTAATGCAATAAGACAAAAGTAATCTCTTTGTCAACTATGAAAGAAGAATACCATGGTGTCATTTAAGGAGGTACTGAGGTAGTATGTATTTTCCAAATTTTGGGAGAAATTGGCCTTCCTATTCATACCTCAACAACAATCTATTGTAATAACTAGAGTTCTATAGAGGTTGTTGACAGTCATGTTTCCCATAGTAAGATGAAGCATGTTGAGCTCCATGTTCACTATTTGAGACAATTGGTTCATCAAAACACTTTCTCTCTTGAATATTGCAAAATAGATTATCAGGTTGTTGATATCTTCCCCAAACCTTTAGTTGAAGCCAATTTATCAAGCTCCACACAATTTTTGGGCTTTAGGAAGCTGCAATTATGGGGGGGGAGGGGAGTTTGTCATAATGACATAATTTCACCTCTTGAATCTCCAGAGATGTGTGTTTATGGGGGGGTGTTGGAACATCAAGCATTGATGGTTCATCAGACATCTCTTGGGTTCAGTTGATTGAGAGGTTGAACTACACCTGTGTTGATGGGTCCAAATGGAATGTCAAGTAGGTAAGGGAGAACACCCGATAGTAAGTCCCAATTAGACTCACTCTCATTTTGGATGACATTTCTGACCAATATGTGGGCATGGTTGTGTTGGCAGCCAATTCATTTTTTTAATTGCTCTAAAAAAAGCTGCCTACACCCCTTGTCTTATAAACGACAAATCATCGTCGCATTGTACAACTATACATTTGTTTCATTTTTGCGACAATTGCAATTTGGTTTCGATTCGGTTTTCACAACTGAAAATGTGAAAACACCTCTTTCGTTGTTGGGACTGTCCTCGTTTTTTATTGATTTTTCCGAAAGACACTTGACCATTGGTTTATCACATGACTACAAAAGTTTCTTTCAAGCTTATGCCCTTTGCACTACTCTTACCTTGATTGCGTATTTGATTAATAAGCCATTGAGCATGAAGATTTACCAGTTACATTTGATTCTATAAAGGTCGTGATTGATTTTGGTCTTATATGCTTTGATCCTTATTGTTATGAGCTCTTGACTTATTGATTATATGAGATTTTTGGTTGCAAGTTCTGAAAACTTTGAAATATAAACATTTGAATGTGCAACAAATGCATTGGTAATATTATAAGTTTGATTTGAAGAAATGACAGTGGTTTGAGTTTCACAAAGGCGCATTGATTAATCTTTTGGATTTCAATTTTATAATCGATGCTTGGTGCATTGTTTTGTGAGTTTGATATTACATTGAACGATCATAGTTTCAAACTATACATTGGAACGATTGAATTAACATTGGTTTAAAACGTTTGATTGATACAATGGATCGTTGGTTAATGTTGGATTTCATGTTGGATTGAACCGTACACTTGGCGCATGAATATAACATATGGTGTTGGTTCTACTTCGGATGGATGTCACGTTGATATGGTTGTACACCTATTTGGTTGGCCGATACATATGGCTTAATCGATTATGATTATGGATGGAACAACAATGTACTCAGTCATTAATGCACTGGATGGTGGTGGTAATCCCACCACCTTCACATGCATGCAGTTAATCCTTGCCTCTTTGAGCGCTGAAGATGTTAAGCCTATTGTTTTTTGACCCTGTGTTTCGAATTGTTCAAACCAAACTCTACCATGCACAGAAGCCAGGGCTCCTGTCGTAAGGGCCGAGCCCAACGGGTGCCAAGAACTGCTAATGTTTGATGGCGCTTATAGTGAACTGGAAGGATTCAGATGGCTCTCGTTCATAAGGAAATTTGATGGTTATAGTCCTATCGTGGCTCGGCAGTTTGCATTATCATTTGATGGCTGCCCAGCCAAAGTTGGAGATGTGCAAATCGAAATCAATGAACAGTTTCTTAGCTCGGCAACCAGCCTGCCTGTTACGGGACAGAAGTGGTCCAAAAGTTGCAAGGTAGATGATGTCCCATGGACATTGTTATTTTAGTCTTGAACAATGAAATCCTGTGACAAAGGCTTGCCTGCAAAAATGTTGAAACCACACTGGTATGATCTTCTGATGATAATCAAGCAATTCATTACTTGTGAGGGAAGGTACGGGTTCATTTTCTTGTTTCACCTTTGTCTATTGATGGTTTTTATGGGTTTCAAACTTAGTATGCCCCACTATCTGCATAGAAGTTTGTTCAAGATGGCTAAAAGGTACAAGCGTAGCCAAGATGATACCAGCCTCTTCCATTTGGGGTTGATTAAAATGATATTGGTTTACAAGTTAGGGTTACGTCGTGATTGTTGGGATAATTTTCTTAGTCATAATGGATTCGAAGAATTGAACCCTCCACAGGTTGATAAACCCATGGTGGCCGAAACCCAGCCTATTCCCCCTGTGCCTTACAACGTTTTACTACCCAGACCTAAACCCGACTCACCTACGAATTTGTCTATGGCTGTGACTAAACAGGTTGAAATTTCTAAGCCTACAGTCAATCGGCCTAAAGATAAATCTAAGACTGGTGCTAATTCTAAAGGCAAGAAAAATGCTAGGTTAATATCTCGCATGGCGAGAAATAAGCCTAAACCCCTTGCCAAATCAGAACCTATCATGGTCAGCGAAGACTCTGATTCAGAGATTGAACGTTTTCTCGCCGATGAGTATCCTTACTCGGAAGGCTTGTGTGACAAACCTCCTTATGACTTTGTCAAGAATTTACCACCTTG
>JZKD02S1676021.1:185819-195913 GCA_000966675.3 Picea glauca
GGAGCAGCATAGCTGATCGTTTACGAGAATCTTAAAGACTAAATGGTGTGAATTTCTTCCTCCAAACAGCTTAAGAAGTCATCCTACACAGGGCAGACTTGGAGCGTTTCCAGGTAAATTAGTCTTTTATTTACTGTTTATGTTAAGTAGTTTAATATAGATGATAGTTTAGTTAGATTTATATTACATTGTTTAATTTCAGTAATATATATTCGATTGTTTAATTTCAATAGTTTGTATTTCTTTTTCATAAAATACAAAAATCAAAAAGAGATCCGTGGTTGTCTTAGGGCATAATACATATGATTTTTGCAGGTTTTAATCAAATCTGTGGGTTGTCCATAGTGTACATTTGTGAATAAGAAATATTGCAGCTGATAATTAGGTAGTTGATTTGAGTTATTATGATAGTAATTAGTAGTTTGTAGATAGAATGGTTAGAATGATTTATATTTTGTTTATTAGTTCCTTTTCCTTGGTTTATTAGTTTCTAGTTTCCTTTGTTTTAGTTAGTCTCTTGTATATAGTTATAGTTTAGTTTGTTTTATTAGTTTAGTTAGATTACTTAGCTCAAATCAATTCTCTCTTTGGTTTTCATAGGAGACCTTAGAGCGGCCAACGGAGCCGTTAAACTCGTCAGGGTGGTCCATTCCAAACGTCTTGGGTTATTTAGACGACCCCGGACCGGTTCCACTCTCCTAGTTGACGGACAGTCAATTTCGCCCGTCAATAGGTTGCCACTCTAAATTAGTATTTAAATATGAATATGAGAACCAGAGGTTCTCATATAAATCCAAATCTAGAACTAAACTAATTGATGTCTCCTAATACTATTCTAATATGCAGTTACAACTTAATCTGAACTATCCTGATTAGGAGAAAACTACTCGAATGAGAACAATAAAATGTAATACTACTTGAAAAAGAATTAATTCATAAATACAATGAGTAAATTAAATTGACAATTCAACAAGCAAGAAACAATCAGTTATTTCATATACTTATTATATCATTGTTGTAAAGAAAATTCAAGCAATACGAGCATACATAGTATAGTAAAGAAGACATTCATAAATCTATAATGTTGGCACAGGGGTAGACCCAAGGTTCAACACTTAACATCGCACCAACAAAATCCTGACTATCGGCCCTTTCGGAAACACCTACGAAGAAGACGAGGTCTCACCTGAGGTAAAAGTAGGGGGGGTTACAAGATGTAGGTGTCTGTAACCAAGTTGGGACACAGATATGTGATATAAACACTTCACAGGGTATTCTATTAACACTTAGAAGATGACATGCATTAGTTTCCCAATCTTAGTAACATCACAGAGTGTACCCAAAGAACAGATCTAATGCAGTAATAACAAAGATTAAGCACTTCAACCACTTAGCACATATAACTAAGTTAGATCTAACATTTATTTAACCTTAACACAAGTAAAGCACTAAGAAACAATAGATCTATCTATCATACATAATAATCAAAGCACCGAGCAGATTCATAACATAAACAACACAACACAAAGAAAACCAAAGACACAAGATATACATGGTTCACCCCAGTGTGGGGCTACCTCCACCAACTGCTTTTTCTTCTTTATTATTCATCAATCTCTTACATTCTATTACTCCAGTGCACTAAGACATAGGGTCAATCTTTTCATTAGATAGGATATCTGTGCACTAACAACCAGATCCTCCTTCCAAAACTAGGTAAAGGCACAGAGCCAATGCTCTATCAAGCATAGAGCCTTACTCACTTACATTCCCTTCCACAAATTTGTTCAAGATACTTGCACTTAGCTCCACAAACTACTCAAAAATATTATCTTTCTACCATACCCTTTTACTTATTTATACTTTTACAACGCCTTACAATAAGGCCTAATCATGGGTAAACCCCATGGACCGACATCCCCTAAACCCATTACAAAAACCATAGATAACCCCTTCCTGGGTCCACATAGATAAAAACATAAGTGATATCCAAGATCTTAGCTCTGCCTAGGCACTCCTTCTTTGAAAAATGTGTCAAATATCAAAAGTGGTCCAAACCTGACCAAGTTTTCCTCAAAAAATGGTCGAGGGCCAACAGGCCCCCAACACTCACCTGTGACTCGTCTCAAGTCACTCAAGTCTGTTCAATGTTAATTTGAAGGCCTCGAGATTAACTCGAGTTTCCTCGACTTGCTTCTTTGCCTGGGCCTCCTACTCAATGAGATTCTAGATTGTTTTCTCTGTAACAATCCCTTCAAGGCACAGTTCTACTGATGCAACCATTTGGTCCAATTGTGATCCCTATCCATCAATCTCTTCGAACACCTTGCAGGCTTCATCCTACACAAGTTGTAGCTTCTGCATGCCTTCCATTACCTTTCCCTAGAGGACAATTATCTGTTACTGTACTGCATGCATATCCTAAGATATTTTCATTATTTCAACTGCGGTGAGAAGCTTCATTTGAGCCTGCATGGAAAATTCTTGCTGTTGCGCATCCTGTAACTATTCTTCCAACTTTCTTAGCTATGGATCCTCATCGAGGTGTTCATATGTCTATGCGCTTAGATCACTCAACTATTTTCACCCCGACACGAGGGATATTATCCTTACTATGGTGTTCTTAGCGGTTTCCTCCCTCTAATCACACACCTCCTACAGGGTGCTCAGTACTACTTGGGCCTCCAATTATGTTGTCCTGGCATGAAGCTGCTAGATGATCTCAACAAGCTTCAATACTTGATCCTCGACTGACTCTTGTTCCTCCTGTGTTAAGCTTGGCATAGAGTGACATGATTTCCTCACTACTTCTTTGACTATGTCCCACTTTGTGAGAAAATTCTCCTTTTCTCTCTATAGTTGGGATTTCTCCTCCTGGAGCTTTGCCTGAAGCTCTACTTTATCACTTTCATGGGCTACTACATTTTCCTGTGCTGCTCTTAATTGTGATAGGAATTCACTTTTCTCATGTTTCAAGGCTTCTATAACCTTCTCCTTCTCTTCCTGAACTTCTAAAGTCAAGCTTCTATCACATCCGCAAGTCTTCTCAATTGGGATGGTTCATCCCCCAATTCTGTAATCTGTGATGCAATAGGTACTGCGCGGACCAAACGAGCTTCTTTCTGTACTTGCTTCAATTCCTTCTCGATTCTTCCATATAGCTCCTTCTTCTTCTCACCATATCTCTGCAATATGTCCTCGAAAGCATCCTCCATAGCTTCATGGAATAGACTGATATCATCCTTCATGAGCATGGCATCGAATTGGGTGTTACTACCATGCGTCTTCTTCTTTGTTGAAGGTTTCTTTGGAGAAACCTTCCTCTTTTGTGGTGTTACTTTCCCAATAAGGGGATCCTCAAGTGGAGGGGTGGTAGCTTCACCTCCTCCTTGACCTTCTTCTCCTTCATCTCCTCCTCCTTGTCCATTTACATCATCTTCTCCTCCTCCTAGTGAGTCAGAGCCATTATCTTCATAAGCGTCGTCCTCCTCATCAGTCTCTATATCCTAGACTTCCTCCTTATTTTTCTTCTTCATCGTCCCACTGGACTGTCCGACATTCTCAACCCAGGTGACTATGGGGCTTCCTATGGTGTCAATATCAGAGAGTTCTACATTAGTGACGGGTATAAGGAATTTCTCCAGCCACTCCTTTGTAAGATTCTCCATGTCTTCCTCTGTTATCTTGTAGTACGACTATAACTCTTCCTGGTTCTCATCTCTACGCGCAGTGATGTAAATGAAATTAGGATCTGTATGGAAGTTTGCTATTGGTCAGTACTGGTGCATAGTATGATTCAATGGAAACCTTTAATTTCTTATAGTATGCATGAAATGCAACATTGGAATGCCACTACTTCGTCATATCGTTGGTGTACCACAAGGTTGAAAATTGAGTGGCCAACGGCTCCGAGGGTTCAATCCCTAGGAAGGTGGCTCCTTCAGGCATTTTCCAAGTGATAGATGTGATCAAAATTATCATCCAGCTATAATGGATCTCATATCCCAAATCCTTTGCTTCATGACAATCTTTCTCTAGTTCATTGACGAGGTAACTCACCCATTTCATCTGCATTCCTTCCACACATTTTCCTTCGAGGTCCACAATGAACCTAGTGACCTATGTGGGGTGGTTCTTCCTTACAATCCTTCCAGCTATGAGTTTGAAAGAGAGGTGCAGTGCGCCATCCTATATAGAGGCTACCTTGTAACCTCTCTTTCCTTTTTTGAATTCTCCATAAGATTCCTTGATGCATTGTGCTAGGGAATGATCTGAGGCCTTCTCTAGATAAAACTACTACGGGTCAAGTCCCTTCATGCTTAAGCCTGTTATATGGTGGATCAATGTCATATCGACAGAAATTCTTTGATCGAACCACAAGTATCTGCCATGATAGCATGATAGGAGGAGTTTAATGCAAGCGTTAACCTCTTGGTGGTGACCAAAATAGGGAATCTTCATCATATTTACCATGATGGACTGTGTCAGTCCCTTGATCCATGGCTAGGAGACGAGGCGAGACTTCTTTGCAGTTGGCTTCGTGAGATAGTTATAGGGTGATAACATAACATATTTATTCTTATATCCTAAATTGAAGTCGTTGTTCTTTAGTAGAAGGATCTATCCTAGTTGACTCTTGAGTATGCATATTACCTTCGAAATGTACGCGATGAATATGGTGTAATCAAACTCTCATGGGATGCCATCGCAGTTAAATGTGCTAGCCAAAGGTTGGATATACTCTGGTAGGATGGACGGGATCTGCTTCACATTAGACAAATCACCGCGGTGCTTACTTCGTTGCTCAGTCATAAGGTTAACACGTCCAGAATGACGTCTAGTCAAAGGGGAAGCCTATAGTCCCCTAGTCGACGAGGCTTGGCACCTTTAAATAATGGTCAGTAGGACATTAGCTTCTTGAGGGTTCCTTGACAGACTTATCTAATTCACTAGGTTCGCCCGACATTCTAACTTTTAAACAGACAGGTTGGGGTAGGCAAACGGATAAGCGGGGTAGACAAACAAACAGGGAGATGTAGTTTCTGATAACACAGCTTGAAACTCAATCAATTCTCTTCTTAACTCAGTTAATCATAGGTAGAAAAAAGTGGTCCCGGCGCAACGACTGACAAGTTAAATAAGCGGGGCCTCGTAACCGATTCTTCCAAGAGCCTACTTCCATCAAAGTGAATATGCCCATAAATGTGTTTTCTAACCATTCCAGAGCATCATTCTAATGGTCAGGGTGCCTCCAACGGTCATATAACTTCACCAGGGCAAAGTCCCATTCTACGCAGTCATGTTGTTCCAGCGAGGTTCAAATCCTGTGAACTTGCCTCCTGCGAGGTTCCAGTCTACAAAGTCTTCCATTTGTTCTCTGTGGCTTCTTGTAGTTTTTCCAACTTATATTTCTTTTTATTAAGCTTCATTGCCTTGTTTCCTATGATCCGAGTCTCTCTAACTATTTCTAGAATTCTCTTTCCATTTTTATTCTTATCTTCCCCTAGCGTAGTGACTTTGCACTGCTGATGTTCCCTCAAAGGGTTTGAAGTTAATATCCCTTGTCTTAACATTTCCTGGGTGGATATACTTATTTATTGAATAGATAGGTCCTCCAAACCGTTTTTCATTCTTTCAACCTTGATAGTTGATTCTCTTGCCTTTTGTTCCTCTTGAGTTGTTACTTTGTTATGTTTCTTCGACTTATCCTCTCATTCTTCTATTAGTCAATCTATTTTTCTAGCTATGAAATCCCTTAGTTCTTGATTTTTCTTTTATGTAGCTTCTTCCTCTTCTTTCCTTCTAATCTGATCCTTCTCAATCCCAGTCTTACCTAATAAAAGTGGGAAAGTTGGAAAGTCTTATCCTCAACAAACTTAATGACTTCAAATTATTCTTCAGTGGATGTTCCCTGAATAATAATAGGTACATTAGTAACTCTCCCACATAAGGTTATCATATTTCCCTTAAACAAGCCTATCCTTCCCAACGAAGATATCATAGTAGGCTTTCCCAAACTTTCCCAAGTGTATTTTGTCATAATATTCACTTGTGTTCCCTCATCCAAGACACAGTCTATGTCCAAGTCTTCTATTCTTGCACTTATGCATTGTTTTGCTTTCAGGATCTCTGGTAAATTGACATCTTTGTGAACATCCTTCATTTCTTTCAACTGTAGTAATGTAGTCTAAGCTTCCTTTGATTCTTTCTCTTTTTGATTCTCTAACATGCCCTTGGTATTTTGACTTCCTTCATAGTTTTCTTGTTTTATGTTCATCCTTTCAACTTTATCAATCATCCTTGGACAATATTCAACTTCATGACCAACAATGTTACAACAAAGACAAATAGGACCTGTGCCAGGGAATTCCTTAGCAAGGTGTCCCGGTCTTCTGTAGTTATAACACAATGTCAATCCTCTTTTTCTTTTAAAGGTTCCCCAACCTTTTATGTACTGTGCACTAGGATCATAGTGCTAGACCTACAATCTGCAAAAAACAATTCTAGGTTCCTGCATCCACTTATTAGTCCAAAAACTCTTTCTACGCATAGGAATAACATATCGTTCTTCATTTCTATTAAATTTACTCAAATTAAATATTTCTTTCAATTGTGCCCTATCCTTCAAACTAAGACAAAACCTGTAAAACATACTTAAATTCATGCTTTGAAAACAAAAGTTTTCACTTATCTTTCTCTTGTCAAAGCTCAAAGCTTTACCTATTTTTAGATCTCCCCTCTTTTCTTCAGATCAAATTTCTTTCTTAGAACAGAGCTTCACAAGTCAAGTAGAGTATTGCACACTTCAACAATATATCTACGCATAGAACTTCTCTTTCATTTACTTTAGTTCCCAACAATCACAGTTTCAGGTCTTGACAACAGAACCATTTGTTGGCATAGGGGAAGACTCGGGGTTCAATACTTAACATCGCACCAAAAAAACCATGTCTATCATCCCTTTCGGAAACACTTGCGAAGATGAAGAGGTCTCACCCGAGGTAGAAGTAGGGGGGGTTACATGATGCATGGGTCTGTAACCAAGATGGAACATAGATCTGTGATACAAACACCTCACAGGGTATTCTATTAACACTTAGAAGATGACATGCATTAGTTTCCCAATCTTAGTAACATCGCGGAGCATACCCAAATAATATATCTAGCGCAGTAATAACAAAGATTAAGGAATTCAAGCACTTAGCACATAGCACTGAGTTAGATCTAACATTCATTTAACCTTAACACAAGTAAAGCACTAAGCAACAATAGATCTATCTATCATACATAATAATCAAAGCACTAAGAAGATTCATAACATAAACAACATAGAACAAAGCAAACCAAAGACATAAGATATACGTGGTTCACCCTAGTGTCGTGCTATGTCCATCAATTGCTTTGTCTTCTTTATTATTCTTCAATCTCTTACATTTCATTACTCTTGTGCACTAAGCCACAGGTTCAAGCTTCACATTAGACTGGATATCTGTGCACTAAGCACCATATCCTCCTTCCAAAACTAGGTCAAGCAACAGAGCCAATTCTCTATCAAGCACAGAGCCTTACTCACTTACATTCCCTTCCACAAAGTTGTTCAAGCTACTTGCACTTAGCTCCACAAACTACTCAAAAAGATTCTCTTTGTACCATATCTTTTTACTTATTTATACTTTTACAATCCCTTACAATAAGGCCTAATCATGGGTAAACCCCATGGGCCGACATCCCATAAAACCATTACAAAAACCCTAGAGAACCCTTTACTGGGTAGACATAGCCCACAAAATAAGTGAGATCCGTGATCTCAGCTCCGCCTGGGTGCTCCTTCTTCGAACAATGTGTTGAATTTCAAAAGTGGTCCAAACCTAACCAAGGTTTCCTAAAAACCTGCTCGAGGGCCAACATATAATCCACATTCATAAAATAAACACATACAACAAGAATAATATCATTTGCACATATTTATTTCCAAAATTTCCATAGATGTCTCTTGTTCAATTCCTCATATAGTAAAAGTACTATTCTAATTTAATACAGATCCAAAATCCATTTTCTAATCGCAGACTTCTCTTTTACACCAATTTTGTACCCAAAATGAGAGAGGTTACACCAGTTCCCATGGTATGGAAGGAAATTTCTCTAATCAACAACATACTAGGGACATAATAGGGAAAGATATGTGGGGCCCCAGTACTGCCATACACCCTGATGTAAGTGTAGTATTTCCCTAAATACTATTCTTGTACACATTTCATCTCATCCATGGCTTTATTTGATATTCTATATCTCAGGAATCCAAAAAGGATAGTATGGAGAGGGGCAAGAAATAAGTCACATCTATTATAGAAACATTTTTTTTTTAATTTATGTTCCAAAGGTCAAAAAAATAAATATGTATTGGAGGTTGATCTTGATCCCATCTCCATATGAATATAGGAAATTTCATGGAAGAGAAAATAGTGTCGATCAAATACAAAGACATGTAAAAACAAGGTTTCTTCATACCTTGAACATTCTTCATATTGTGGAAAATATTGAAAGCTAATATCTCTTCCTAATTGAATACTTGTCCTATCTTTAAAATGGTGTATTCCATGGGTAGCCACTCCATTTGGAAATGTGTACTATTATCTTCACCATACAACCTGCTCAACATAGAAATCAACATCCTATATGGTATTTTGATCTCATAGGTAGGAATTGATCTTTCCCCTTGCTTAAAATTTCTTTCTTCATCCAACCACCAATTTTCCATTAAATATACAAAGTATTTATTATTATTGGTGAATCCCTTCATGAATGAACCATTGAAGGAAATTATAGGTTTTGGAATTTGGCATTTGATGCCAATGTCTTTAGGTCTCGGGGACGCTATCTTCCTTCCAAGTTTTATTACAATCATGGTCGTGCTCAGGTCAAATTGTTTGAAACACCATTGAGTTGCATCATTGTAGGGGAATAGTGTTAGATGATAAGGAATGTGATTAATACGATTTCTTTGAATATTATGATACACTTCAAGGATCTCACCATCTGAAGAGAAATATTTAATGTTGAAAATTTTGTGTATTTCACCGTACATGGGGAAATAATCTTCTCTAGTGTGATGGGTAGTATCTATCACCAATACCTCTCCTCTATTAGTTGGATTTTTAGGCATGGGGATTGGAGCATGAGCTATAAGATTCATGTATTTTATGGCATTAGAACACATCATGGTGTATTCTTTGTATCCTGCGATTAATATATAATTACATCAATCCCTTGAATAGATGTAATAATATAATAGCCTGGAAAATCAAAAGAGTATCATACCTATGGTTCTCTTACTAGAAATAAATAGTAGAATATGTTCGCAGTTGGATAATGTAGAGCATAGTGTTTCAACAAACTTACCGAGGTAAATAATGTGTTCACTAGAGTTTTGAATTTGTCATGTAGATATGAAATTACCCTAACTCACATAGTTAATTCTCTATGCACGACAACCAATTCTCAGGAAAAAAATCACCTTGAAACTAATGCAATTTGAAGGTACAAATCACCTAAATCCGTGTATCAAAGGCACAAAATGTAGCATTCGAAATTGAATATTCTCGAGAGTGTTATCAGAGCAGCCTTCATTGTTGGTTGTGGAGCCTGATTATCTTCCTGATTTATAGGTCTTTTACTTTCAGCCATGTTTATACCCCATGAAGTATTTACACCCCAGAAGTATGTATACTCTTCCATGCAGGGGAGTGTAGAGGTGGGGTACCCCCTCTATAGGGTTCGGGGGGGCTATCCCCCCGGCTAGGGGGTCTGGGGGCAAGCGGGCCCCTGAAGGAAAAATTGCCTTGTAAAAGTATATTGTAATTTCATTGTAAATATAGACTGTTCATTATAAGGTCGCAGATCTAACGGTAGAAATTATGTTAGGGTTTTTTCCCTAGAGGGAAACCCTCTTTTATGAGAGAAATGTATTGCGGCTATGATTGATGGAGAATATTGTATTTTGAGAGAGGATACTGTGAGAGAAAGAAGAGGAAGTTACAACGGGTTTTGTTGTAGGTTGTATCCCTTCATTTGTTGGATAATAATAAAGGAAGGAC
>JZKD02S1676021.1:207000-225836 GCA_000966675.3 Picea glauca
ATTATCTCTTAGACCCTACATTGTACTGGTTTAGTTATAATCTCTTCTTCACCCACTTTAAAGCTATCTGCTGATTAATCAATCTTTGAGAGCACTGTCTATTTGTTTATCATTTTCACGTTTGAATTCCATAAGCCATATTGAGTTGTCCCGTTGATCCACCTTTATAAAATACAAAAATATTCATTTCTTAAGTTACCAAGCACCTCTGGTCTGCAACCACAGAGGGTTTCTTGGAGTGATAACACTAGGAATTACCAAAATGAAGTCCATACTTATATATTCCCATGTCATCTCAGGTACCATAAGTGGTGTATATAACCCTATTTTTTGACTCTTTCCTTTTGCTAGTTGGAAAATCCTACAACTCTCAACAAACGTTTTCACATCTTTGTTGATGCTAGACTAAAAGTATCTTTCCTTCACCAATGTTATGGTCTTATCAATGCCAAAATTTCCACCCAAACCTCCATTATGTAGCTCTCTAACAATATTTAGCCGCAATGAGCTCCATGTAATGCACAAAGCTTGGTTCTTAAATAAGAATCCTTCTTGGATGTGAAAATCCAAATATGGTGTTTTGTCGATTCTCCAAGGCGCTTTGCATGATTTCCAAGCCTTTGAAAAATATGCATCGTTTGCATACAACACTTTCATACATTCCAATCTAACAACATCAACTGGAAAATTATTCAATAACAATATTCTCTTCCTTAGTGCATATGCAACTTTACTTGACTTTCCAGATCCGTGTTTCAAAATAATCGAGCAAGTTTAAAAAATTATACCCATTTGGAAATTGTTTTATTTAACTTTCCTTGATTATTGATGTACTACAACACCTTATGATCAGTAAATATGAAAAAATCTTTTGGTAGTAAGTAATGTCTCCATTTATTCAAATCTTGTACAATAGAATATAAATATTGATCATAAATAGAGTAATTATTCTTAGCATCATTCAATTTCTTGCTGAAGAATGAAATCAACCTTCCTTCTTAGCTCAAAACATTGCCAATTATTGAACCACTTGCATCACCATCTACTTTAAACACTTTATTGAAATCTGGAAGCACCAAAACTATCCTTTTAATTACCTTTTTCTTCAAGTCTTAAAATGATTTCATGGCTGTTGTTGTCCACTTGAAAATCCCCCCTTTCATGCATTCATTAAGTGTTGCACAAATCTTGCTGAAATTTTGGATAAATTTCCTACAAAATGTCACCAAACCATGGAAACGTATTAGATCAAATGTACACTTAGGTGTTGTCCATTCCAAAATAGCCTTTACCTTTTCAAAATCCATATTCAAGCCTTCATTTGAAATCACAAATCCCAAGTAGACTAAATTCCTTCATAAATGTACATCTCTTCAAATTTATCAACAATTTATCTTCTCCCATTTGTTGTAACACCTTTCTCACATGCCCCAAGTGGTATTCTTTAGTTTTACTAAAAATAAAAATGTCATGTACGTACATGAAAAGAAACTTTCCCAAAAATGGTTTCAAAACTTCATTCATAACTCTCACGAATGTGCTAGGGGCATTGGTTAACACAAATGACGTGACTAGTCACTCAAACAACCCATCACTCAACTTGAACATTGTCTTCCATTCACCACCTTCCTTTATCTGAATATGATGATACCCAATATTTAGATTCATATTTTAAAAGTACTTGGCCCCACTCAAATAATCCATATGGTCATCCATCCTTGGCAAGGGAAAAATGTACTTAATAGTAATCTTGTTTATAGCTTGTGAATCAATACACATTCTCCATTCACCCCCTTTCTTTGGTGTCAACAATGTAGGTACAAAACAATGACTTAAACTCTCTCATATCAATCATCTATCAAGCAACTCTTTCACCTTCCTATTCACTTCCTCACTCTCTATTGGAGTCATCCAATAAGGAGATTTATTCAGTAGAATTGATCCTAGTATAAAATAAATTTGAATTGATATACTTCTCAAGGGAGGCAAACCCGCTGGTAAATCATCTCCAACAATATATTTAAATTCATTCAACAAAGGTTGAATTTTTAGTGATATAGGGTTCATTTTTCCACTCTCTGGAACTTATCTTGGCATTAATGCGAAATAGAAATCGATATTTTTTCACTGTCTCAAAAATTATTTGATTGAACACATCATAATGTGTCTGCAGGTAAAAAAAATTATGCTATCATTTCCTTTTCCATTAGTACCAGTTAACTCAATCTCCACCATTAGTTACAGTCTGTATCATTATCTATCTTGTAAAATTTCATAAGTATTCTTCTGTCCATCATGGAAAAAATGTATATCAAAGAACGATGGTCTTTTGATTATTATGTGATAGGAATGCATCTCTACTATATCACACAATATATGCTCACTAAAGTTTCCAATATCAAAACTTAGCAAGCATTGCTCAATCACAGTCACTTTCTATCCTCTTTTCAAACATGAAACTCGGTACAGATTTGGATGTGAAATACTTTTTAATTTTCACTTCTCCATTACCTTTGTTAAGCCCTAAATTGTGGAACATTAAACCTCAATTGGGGCATATTACATTAGTATTGTTATTTTATTTATGTCGGATTGGGTCCATTGGTTGTAATTGTACCTCCTAGTCTCCTATATATACCAAGGAGACCTTTTCATTTGGAATCATATTGTATATGCGAATTCATGTGATGTTCAAGGATGTTTCCCCCTCTAATAGTCTTATTATCTAAATTTATCTCTTTGGAAAGGCATGGAGTACTTATTCTAAGGTTTTTATGCTATTTTGATATTTGGTTCTTAACATTTGGTATCAGAGCTAAACAATCTTCAGGACAGGTTTCTTCAAACCAAGTCTTCTTGGCTTTTTTGCTACAATTTTTTTTCTAGAAGGTTTCAGGATCTAGAATTTATATGTTGTATAGGATACATATAGAGATAAATTGGGTCCAAATTTTATATCTTTTTTCATTATATATTTGTATATACATTCTATTCAAGTTAGGGTTTTTGACTAGTCTTGAAACTAGTTTGAAACAGGTCTTCTTGGAATTGTCGCTCCCAATTTTTTTATTCTTGGTTTTAGGTTTGGAAATTTTTACATTGTGAATATAGAATAGTTAAGTATATTGTGTACAAATTTCATCCCTTGATTCGTTGTACTGTGAAATTTATTCTCTGAGGAAAGTAAGGTTTTTGGCTGACCTAGATTTCATTCTAAAACAGGTGTTCTTGGGAAAACTGTTATATAGGAAGCTACATACCTCCAAATGGTGTGATACCTATTCCATTGTTTAGGGTACATACCAAATTTTTACTAGTGAAAATTTCTATTTATGCAGTGAAG
The DNA here is from genome assembly GCA_000966675.3 of Picea glauca. Lineage (NCBI taxonomy): Eukaryota > Viridiplantae > Streptophyta > Pinopsida > Pinales > Pinaceae > Picea > Picea glauca. The sequence goes on from JZKD02S1676021.1 coordinate 210,344, forward strand.
ACAGTGACACGCGACAGGCCATACAAGTTCTCTCTCCGGAAAGGGAAAAAATCAACACATCTTAGGAAAGTTATCATAAAATTATCTTGGGGAATCTTATATTGGTCTAACCTATAGGGTTGGAAATAAGACACATCAGGCTACCTCAGGCCAAAATTTTATACTCAGAAGGGCCAAAATTGCAGAGCTACAATAGAAGATAATTTGGCTAGCAAAATAGTCTCCAAATAAGGGTTTTAAAAGGTGCACTTTTTGTTTTTTGGAAATTTGCATATATTTTGACTAGAAGATCCATTTGGGGTTATTCAAAAAGTAAAATAAAGTGGGATAAAAGGAATATCACATAAATTTGTGACAATATTACAGTTTTTCTTAGGTACAGATGTATTCTGATGTCTCTAAATGTAGGATCTATCGTTACTTGTCACTGCTACAACCTGGGGACATTGTGGTTCTTCCATGTACCTGGAGTATATCAGAAGGCCCCTTTCTAATGGTTAAGCATTAGAAAAAAAATACTATTTATTTTAGATCCCACATACCTGGCCTATATGGGGAGACCCCCTAGAATCCTAAGACCAATCGAGTGAACCATTTGATCATCTTGTTGCTATAGTACACTGAGAATAACACTCAGGGAGCTCTCTCTCTAGTACCTAGGTAGTCGGATAGTATAGATAAGGGAATGGTCAAGACTCCTTAGTTAGTTCCCTGAGATATTGGGTTGAGTATTATTATTGGATCCCACATGTATATCAGAGATATATAGCACCTACCACTCCCTTGTCTTTGAGGAAATATTCCTAAGCCAATTAGGAATTCTTACCTTGTAGTGATACTTGGCCAACAAGACACAAAAAAAGGGGAACTTCTACACCAAATAATCCCTTATAAAGTCCTACTTGGACTCTTGATGAAAGTGAAGAAATGCACAAGGATTTAGTTGATTTACAAAAGAAGGCAATAACAAAAGATGATGGATTCAAATGAAGCTAAGATGGAAGCGATTATGTATACTAATATGGATGGATTAAAAGAGGAGATCATGGAAGGGTTGAAAAAGTTGTTAATAGAGAGGCCACCTCAAAGTGACAATGTATCCCATGAAATTCATGATGAGGACACAAGGAAAATGAATCAAGAATGAAGAAACTCCAGCTTTGGGTTGAAGACCAACCACTTTCCTAAGATCAATATGAGGAAGTTTGATGGCAAGGATCCAATCACATGGATACTCTAGATGGAGAAGTTCTTTGATCTACACACACAAAAGGTATGAATTGCATCCATATATTTAGAACCTAATCAGTTTGTGTGGTATTGATTTATTTTTTATCGCAAATCACTTGTCACCTAGACAATTTTCATAGAATAAATGATAGCACATTATGAGGATACAAGGAGTAATACCTTCTTTAGCCAATAGATAAATCTCAAGAAAAAGGGTTTAGTTGTGGAGCACATTGAGAACTTCCAAAGATTGAAAATAAAGGAAAGGAATATTCCATATGATCACCTAATTAATGTATTCATAGGAACTTTAAAGGATAACATTCAACATGAGGTTCTCCTTTTGGAACTCAAATCATTGGAGAATGTGTTCAGGGTGGCGAGAAATGTTGAAAGTAAAAATCTGACTATGGCTACTAGAAGGACCACCCTTAACATCTATCGAGAGAATAATGTTGCTTCTTCTAAACCACCTCAACCTACAAGGTTGACACCTAAACAATTGGAGGAAATAAAATAAAAGTTTTATGCTTTAATTGAGACAACAAGTAGAGTAAGGGACATAAGTTTGGTGAGAAGAAATTATTCTACATAGATTGTGAAGAGAAAGAAGAAGAAGAAGAAGACAAAGAACCATCTCAATATGAATATGTAGAAGAGAATTATTATGAAGAGATGAATCGCACCATATCATGGCATGCATTGGATGGAATTATCACTCTTGAAACCCTCAATATCGAAATATATATAAAAAAGAAAAAGGTTATAGTGCTAATTGATTATGGTAGTACTCATAATTTCATTCACTGTAAATTAGCCAAAGCTCTCAATTGCTTTATATATCTAGTGCCGGAGTTTCAAGCAATGATTGATAATGGAGGAACTATCAATTGCTCAAGAAAATGCCATAAGATCAATCTTACTATGGGGGAATATGTAATGAATATTCCAATGATTGATATACCCATGGGTGGTGTTGATGTTATACTAGGGGTCCAATGGTTACAATCATTGGGAACAATGGATTTTAATTTTCAAGAACTTTTCATGAAATTTTCATTGCAAGGAAAGGAATTTGAGTTAAGGGGTATCACAGGGAAACCCAGTAAGGTGTTAAGCTCTAATGGCATGACAAAATTATTGAAAAATAGGCATCAGGGTGTAATTGTATAACTATGCTCACTAGATGTTCAAACATCTAAGCCATCTATTCCTGTATATATCCAAGGGATCATGGATAAGTATTCCAAAGTATTTGAAGATATTCCCAGAGGTATTCCACCCACTCATGATCATGATCATTCTATTCACTTAATTCCTAGGAGTGTTCTTCCTAACATCATACCTTACATATACCCTTATTCCCACGAGAGTGAAATTGAGTGTATGGTTGAAGAAATGTTAGAGGCTATAATTATTAGACCTAGCCAAAGTTCTTACTCTGCACCAATGGTAATGGTACTAAAGAAAGAGGTCTCATGGTGTATGTGCCCATATTATAGATATCTCAACAAGATCACCATTAAATATAAGTTTCCCATTCCCGTCATTGATGAATTGTTACATGAACTACATGGATAAATCTACTTCACAAAGTTGGATCTTCGTTCATGGTATCATTAGATTAGAATGAAGGAAGAAGATATCCCAAAGACAACATTCAAAACTCATGAAGGCCATTATGAATTTTCGGTCATGCTTTTTGGTCTTACAAATGCACCTTCCAGATTCTAAGGGTTGATGAATTCCATTTTCAAGCCCTTCCTTCAAAAATTTGTGTTAGCATTTTTTGATGATATACTAATTTACAGAAAGTCTTGGGAATATCATGTTCGACATGTTGACATGGTTCTACGACTACTAAAGGAGAAAAAAATATATTCCAAACTGTCCAAATGTTTCTTTGGGGTGAAGGAGGTAGAGTATTTGGGTCATACTATATATCATGAAGGTTTCAAGGTAGACCCTAACATGATTAAAGCCATGATGGACTGGCCGATTCCCAAAACATTGAATAATATTAGAGGATTCTTGGGTTTCATAGGTTACTACAACAAGTTTGTTTGCAACTATGGAAGAATAACCTTTAACTTCATTAACTAAGAAAGATGCATTTTCATGGACTTAGGAGGAAACTCAATCTTTTGAACAAGTTAAAGAGGAAATGTGCAAAGATCCTATCTTGACCACACTAGACATCACAAAAACATTTATTATAGAATGTGATACCCCGAGAAATGGCATTGGTTCTATTCTAATGCAAGAAGGAAGGCCCCTTTCTTTTTAAAGTCATCCACTCAAGGGAAAGGACTTACACAAAATCATTTATGATAAGGAAATGATGGAATTACTACATGCAATGAAGAAATGGTGCCCTTATATAATAGGTAGGCACTTCAAGGTCAAAACAGATCATGACCATCTTAAATAAATCTTGGAACAAAGACCCTCTTCAGAAGAGAAACGAAAATAGGTGACCAAGATGTTGGGTTATGACTTTGAAATCATCTACAAAAATGGAAGAAAAATGTTGTGGCATATGCACTCTCAAGAAAGGATGAATATGTTGAGTCATTTCTCTATACTATATCTATCATCAAACATGATTGGATATAAGAAGCAAAGGATGAATGGAATAATGATGAATAAGTGTGGACTCTCATTCAAAGGTTGCAGTAGGATTCCAGTGCATCTGATACATTTACATCTAAAAATGATTCACTATAGTACAAAGATCGCTTATATTTATGTATGAACTCCCAACTCAAACAAAAGGTACTTTTGGAATTGCACACCTCTCCAGTAGGAGGGCACTCATGATTTTTGAAAACCTATCACATGGTCAAGAGGGAATTTTTTTGGGATGGCCTTAAAACTGATGTTCAAAGGTTTGTGGAAGAATGTTTGGTTTTCCAAAAAAATAAGGTGGAAACAATTAAGACCCCAAGTATTTTACAACCATTAGCCATTCCAAGTCAGTGTTGGGAGGAAGTTTCCATGGATTTGATCAAAGGGTTACCAAAGTCTGAAGAAAAGAGTGTCATCATGGTTATTGTTGATAGACTTATCAAGTACGCACACTTTTGTGCACTCTCTCATCCTTTCAAATCTAGTAAAGTTGCTACCACATTCATGGAGATAGTTCAAAAGATACATGGAAGTTGCAATCTTCAACATAGGTGCATGGGTTAGAAGATATTTCAATTCTTGAAATCTTTATTCACATTGTGATTTCCAAGTGAATTTAACCCCCTTTTTCTGAAGGGTAGTGATTGGGCAACCAATCTTAGAAAATCCTTTTATGAACCTTCTATAGTATCCAGATTAGCCTATAAAGGACACGATATCATATACATCCTTTGGGGTAGTCCATTCCATGATAGATTTGATCTTGTTAGGGTATAATGCCACTCCTTCCTCATAAATAACATGGCCTAAGTAATGGAATTTCTTCTGGAAAACTTCACACTTGCTAAACTTAGCGTAGAGTTGATGCTCTCTTAGTACTTGAAGAACTAATTTAAGATGTTCTTCATGATCCTCTCTATTATTGGAGTATATTAGGATATCATCAATGAAAACCAATAGAAATTTGTCTAGGAATTTGCTAAGTACATTATTCATCAATCACATAAAAGTGGTTGGGGCATTGGTTAATCCAAATGGCACCACCACAAATTCATAGTGACCACATATTGTCCTGAAGGCTATTTTGTGGATATCTTCATCCTTGATTTAGACTTGATGGTATCCAGACCTTAATTCAATCTCTAATAAAATGGAAGAACTCCTTAATTGGTCAAACAAGTCATTGATTCTTGGTGAGGGATACTTGTTCTTTATGGTTGTCTTGTTGAGTTGTCTATAGTCTATGCATAGTTGAAGTGTGCCATCTTTCTTTTTCACAAACAAGATAGGTTCTCCCCATGGAGACATGTTGGGACGAATGTATCATTTTTCCATCATATCCTTTAGTTGTAGCTTGAGCTCAACTAGCTCTAGTGTACTCATCCTATACGACATCCTAGACACTAGCACTGCTCCTGGTGCAAGTTCTATGGAGAAGTCAATGTCTCTTCTTGGAGGTAGACCCGATACCTCTTCTGTTAACACATATTTATACTCTCTTAATATGGGGTGGCCCTCTAGGTTTGGTTTTTCATCCTCAATAGATTCCAACACCTGTATTGCATATAGAGGACATCCCTTCCTACAATACTTTTTCATTTGAAGGGTTGATATTCGTCTCACTGAGACAGGCCTCTGAATCCCTTGAAGGGTTATTTTTCTCCCTTCTTCATATTCACATTCCAAAGTTTCATGGTAATAGTCCAACTTGGTTTTATAAGTGGCTAACCAGTCCATACCAACCAATAGGTCATAAGATCCCAGGGGAAGTATGTTAAGGGTCACTTGTGTAGGCAACCCATCCATAATGAATTGGCAAGCTGGTATGACCTTTGCTATTTTTATTTTGGTTCCAGTGGCTAGTTGTACCAAATATGGCTTAACATGTCTAATTGGTTGAAATTTAAACTTATCAATAGTCTGAGGGGCCACATAAATCAAATTAGAACCAAAGTCAATTAAAATTGAAACTAGACGGTTGGCGATCATACCTTCCATCTCCACCACTGAGTCTTGGTGGTCAGCTTGGTTATTATCTAAGGATGCATAAATTTGTGGCATGCTCCTAGCCACATCATTAACTATGGTGGCTTATTGGATATTGTAGACTCTCCTGCTATTATGGTGTGTGTGTGGACAATCCCTCAACAAATGTTCTTCTCCACAACCCCAACATTTCAAAGGTTCTTTCTTTGGGTTATCAGTCTTTCCTAGGGTTGATCCAAAAGGTTTATTTCCACTATGGGAGGGGAAATTTTTATGATACACACTTCTAGTAGGAAGGCTCATCCTATAACCCTTCCCATAGTTCTTAAATATTGAGGATTTAATCCCATTCTTCTTGAATCTCGAACTACTCTTCTTCTTCTAGTCCTCGAGATGTTCTTTATGACTCTTGAACTGTTCATAAAAATACCTTTCCTTCCAGATAGTGTCTTCTAAGTTATTTGGCTCATCAAACTCAATCCTTTCCTAGTAGGTCTGAGGTAACCCACTAATAAATCTCTACACTTTTACCTTTTCATCCTTTATATAGGGTTCATACCTTAGCAACTCAAGGAATTTATTGAAATATTCCTCTATGGTGAGTTGTCCCAGCCCGAGTTCATATAACTCCTTAGTCTTCCCATCAAAGTATTTCTCTCACATATACTTCTTCTTGAAGTGTTTCTCAAATTGTTTCCATGGCAGGCCCTTCTCATGGATTCCTTTCACATTCCTAAGGTCTTCCCACCAAATGGAAGCCTTTCCATTCAGGTTGAAAATAGTTATTCGAGCCTTCAAGTTTTCAGAGTAGTCATGGAATCTGAATTACTTCTTTAAACCAAGAAACCAAGCTTCTGCATCTTCCCATTTCTCAATATCTCCATTGAAAGAAGGGTGTTTAGGTTTCTTGAGCTTTTCAGGATCATGACTTTTGGAATGCTTTCACTTATTTCCTTTCCTTTGGGAATGAAAACTAGATTTTCTACTAGAAGACCCCTCGGAGTTTCCAGTTTCCTTTCCATAGGAGTCTCCCGATGAGCTTCACCTGTTGTAGGTTGGACCTTCCTCGAGGTTCTCCTCTTAGTGTGGACACTTATGGAACCATGTTTTTGTATCTCAGGTGGACTTTTACTTATCTTCATGTGTCATCAGTCCACCTGACTAGTTGCGGGTCCATGCTACAACTACCTCTGTATATTGGATAAACTCTGCAGCAAGATTGCATTAATTTTCATTTTTTTCTCTTTCTCCTTTATCGACCTTTCATTTTCGTCCTTGCAACTCAGTAATTCATCCATGAGTCTAATTACAGTTTTAGCAAGACTCAGAGGGGTTTCCACCCCCCTCCTTTTGTCAAATTCTTCATCTCTATTGTGGGAGCCATCCCCCACTTCATGGTATGTCGCCATCCTTTATACTTGTAGTTTTCCCACAATTTACTGATTGCTTGAGTGCTGATGAAACACTTACTATTAGCCAATAGTCTATTAGTTTATGAACCACAAATAGTTCATATTTCTTAAATACACACACAGTAGAAAGTTTTATTCTTTTCTTTAGTAAAATTTTAACCAGACTCTTTAGGAAGGAGGTAAGATAGGGTGTCACCCTTAAAATTACTTTAAATGTGGTTTTTACGCAACTTGTCCATGAGCCCAAGTAGGCCAAGTGTTGTAACCATGTTGGTTGTGGAGCCTAACTATCTTCCTGATTCAAAGGTCTTTGTTTTCAGTTGTGTTTATACCCCATGAAGACTTTACACCCCAGAAAAATTTACAGTCATCCATGTGGGGAGTGCAGGGAGGGTTACCCCCCTTGCAGGGGTTCGGGGGAAAATCCCCCGAAGCAAAAATTGCCTTGTAAATGTATATTGTAATTTCATTGTAAATATGGACCGTTCATTATAAGGTCGGAGATATGATGATAGAAATTATGTTAGGGTTTTTTTCCATAGAAGACAACCCTCTTTTATGAGGAAAATGTATTACGGCTATGAATCATTGCGAATATTTTATTCTAAGAGAGGAGACTGTGAGAGAAAGAAGAGGAAGTTACAATGGGTGTGTTGTAGGTTGTATCCCTTCATTTGTTGGATAGTAATAAAGGAAGGACCTGGCAATTTCTCTGGAGGATGTATCCCACACTGGGTGAACCATGTATATCTGTGTCTCTATTGTATTGTGTATCTTCTGTGTTTTGGTTCCGCATTTGTTTTATTTTATTGCTCTGCGATCTTGTTTTTCTAACAAACCATGATCTGATACCAATTTGTAACACACCCAACCCCTGAGTATCTTTCTTAGGGATGGGGCATCAAAATTTCTCTCTCCTTAACATTTAAAATCCTCTGTTTGAGGTATTCATCGTCTTTTACCTACCTAAAACATTCTAATGACTACTACCAGGCTCAAATCTGATCTTTGGGTTGCAGTTTATGGCTTCCCAAAGTTCTTCAGACGTTTAATGGTTGAGATCCATGTGGCATCCATTTGAATCCACCTCACACATATTGTCTCCAATTTCCTTCATCCACAGTGGAAATCCATCCACCGTCTGATCCAATGACTAGACTCAACCTTCGTCTAACATGCAAGCCTCTAACATGTAGGCCAATAGGAACTTCAGTACTTTGGTTCTTCGACACTTCAATGTTGAACACCTCCTTATTGTCTATGCACTAGACCTTCTGGAGTCCTGAACTCCCGAAGTCTCATAATTATACCATGTGGTTCCGACCTTTAGGCCTTTTGGGTCCCTCTATTATGATACACCCCAAATCCTCCAGAGTTCGGGTCACTTCACCAACCACTTTGGCTAGATGGGCATGTAATAGGGGTTGACACGTGGAAGGGACAGGGGTGACACATGTCACATTCTAATAGGAATATAGGTTCTACGAAAAGAACATATCAAGCTGACACATGGCACATCAATCATGGGTCCACTTCACCCCGGTGACAACTACTTTCCATGTCACACTAGACTGACAACCTTATAACATCCCTCAAATCTCTCGATCGATATCCGGCCATGTTACTTTGTGATTACTTTGCAATTACTTTGTGATTACTTTGCAATAGATCCACGACTAACGTTACTTTGTGATTTTGGCCTTTGGGAGTTTTGCGATGCAAACTCCTCTTTTATCCAAAATTTGGTCAGTGTCAGGCTGACCAAAAACCATATCTGATGGTTATAAAAAGTCTCGAAGCATCCTTGAATCAACGACTCTCTTTACTTGGAGCTTCAAAGATTTTTGACAGACCACACCCCAAATTCCCCTGGAGTTCCCAGTCTCTAGACTAAAGGATCTAGTGCCACACGTCCCTTGTAAATTCACATCTGAGAGGGATCCCGAAGAATCTGAGGATCAATAGTCCTCATTACTTAGTGACTTCATCCTTCGGGGATTTTTTTGTTGCAACACCCCTACCCTCCTGAAGCAATCATCATCGGTTTAACTACATCGTAAATCCAACGGCTAGGAGAGAACCTAAAGGATCCCTAGATCGTAACTTCGACATTCAAGGATTTTGATGCTATGGCATATCCATTCTCTCGAAGTGGTATTTCATCGAATTCGTCTCAGTGTAGATCTAATGACTGAAGGAACCTTCGAACATTCTTGATCGGTTCCTTGCACTACTTCACGATGGGGGGTTGGATCCCGATTTAGTTGGTAATAAAAATTCATCTAACCACTAGGGAAACCACCCAACATCGATCAACCTTACAGGTAACCATAATTCTTAGTTGCCTTTAGCCAGTTTGTGACTATTAGGGTCAACAATAATTAGAAGTCTCAGACTTCTAGATCTCTGAATTCAAAAGGACTTGGCTCCCTTAGGCTTAGCATAGGGTTACTAGATCTTTGTCACATGGGTCCTTCTAACTCTCGTGAATTAATAACAACTTCCTCATCATGAAATCATTGAGGACTTGGGCATAATATCTCGGTTGCATAGGAAGGATTTTGAAGAAGATATCATCTTTAGACGGACATGGCTAGATTGATGCAATGCTCTCTATCCCATCTGTCCTATAGGTTTACGTCCCAAGACACCTCGAAGGCTAATATGGAGAATATAGATGATCAATCAGAGGCATAACTTCACAAGAAGAAAAATGCATACACATAACTTGACCATTCAATACAAAAACCATTTCTAGACAGATAAATACATGCATTCATCCATTATTCCATTTCAGTGAAAAAAGTATGAAAAGACTTATCAAAACTAGACGATGTGATGTGACTGTTGAAAGGGGTGCTTTTTTACAACCAACCATAGGCTCAGTCACTCCTAACAGATTTACCACTGGCCACCCCTGAGCTATACCACGATGCTCCGAGAGAGACTTCTTTCTTCCAACTCAGCAATAGTCAAGGATGAAGGTTACTCTCCTCCTCCCATAAGATCTTGGCAACGGGTTTTCTCTATACCAAGCAAGGAGGCCTACCTGAGTACTTCCTTAGTCACTCAGAACCCTCATTTATTAGCTTGTATCATAAATCTGCTAGCCATATCCTGCGACTAGAACACCTTCATTTTCCATTTCTTCCTCGAACTTGAGAGCTTAGTCTCTCTTCTCTACTTCTATTTGCATGTCTTCCTCTGCCCACCACTCCTTCCTTTCTTTCCTTCCTCAACAAGATTGCATGTGGTCCAAAATTCCTATTCTGTGGTTAGATTTGAAAGCCTTATATATGGCCACTGTGCCCCATCACCTCATTAAATATTGAGGATTCCTTCCCACCTACTAGCCTGACTGTAATTCATTCCTGGGTCAGAGGATTGTTCTGGTCCTGAGAAATTAAATCCATCAAGGTATTGGTTTGGTGGGGGTTATCTCAACCATTCTTGGTTCCCCTCACCCTATATTTCATAGCATCCATGGTCTATCTTGGAAGACCCCCACTTTTAGCAGTCATGTAACACTTATCCATTTCTATGAATAAAAAAAATTACATTCCTTGACCTTTTATACAAAGTTTCATCAAATCAAACATTCAGACATATCGAGTTTGCCATAGTCTCTTGGCCAATATATTTATATTTACAAACCAGGGGAAACAAGGGTGTTACATAGAAGCATATATGAAACATGAATATAATTGTTCAAGAAAATAGTAAACACACAACATTCATATAAACCATTTACACAATGGAATTAACATAGGAACATAACATAAAAACTTATTTGTTAATGATTAACCAACTGGCTGTGAACGAAGGATGAAACTCCCAACCATAGGCATTGCTGATCATTTTCTCTCATCAGAAAGATACCCCTAAGTTGAGGCTATGATTCCACAAGGAGATCCAACCCACTAGCTATCCACTCTCCACAAAGAGCAGTACCAAACCCAGGTTCTAGTCTCAAAGTAGTTCCAAACCTCCAACTCTCTCTTTTCCCCACAACCTGCACTACCTAAGGAATGTACCCCCTTCACTTCTCACAATCCCTCGGGTTGTACCATTCCTTTATTAGGGCCACTAGTGCATTCATTTTACCATGAATCACTCAGTTGGGAACTCTAGGAACTCTCAGTTGTTTCATATTTTATCACAACAACCTTCACAAGGCTCTAAGTCATTTTCTCCACCGCAAATCTCACCACAGGCTCACATCCCAATTTATAGGCACACAAGCCTATTTATCAGCATAAAAACATAGCCAAACAATAGTTTCCTTCAATTATACCGTGGTTGGTCCTCTTCCCAACCCTCTTCTCCCCCTTTTGCTGCCACAAAATCCCCATGTAAAATTGCCCCTCCTCTACATGTGAATTTCCTATTCTTCCTTGCTTGATTGACTCACACTATTCTCAAGGATGATTTTACTTCAACCTATGCTCTCCAATAACTATGGGATGTGACCATTCACACCCACCCTCTTACATGAGTTTAATGATCGATCTCTCATATAATTAATCAACAAATAGGAACATAATAATTTCAGGAATGTGGGTTGGATTAATACCCATGAATAATTCCCCCTTGTACCCCTCTCTCTTGTGGAATCATATCCCCCCGTCGTTATTCATATATTTCATATCGAATCCAACAATTATTACTTTTATTAATTATTTCAGTGTTCATAATATGAAAATCATCCCCTGGATGGATTAAATCAATATGGGATCTTCGCCCCAACACCTTGGTTCACCATCTTAATTCACATTTACAAAATTACATTATAATTATCAGAGATTAGAACTGGGGATGTTACATCCCCTCCCCTTTATTTTTTCACTATCCTAAGTGCACAATGTCTTACATGTGTAATTTTATTTTACAACTCCATCTCCCCGACCAATAATCAACATATAGGCTCTATGGCCCGAAATCACACATGAAATCTAGCCTTAAAAAACTACATAGGAACTTTGGCCCCAATACCAAAGATACATAGGCACATCCTACCCCCAGAATCACAAATACAAAGGCACCTTGGCCTGAAGCATATACATAAGCCAATTGCATTCTCCTATAGCTATCCTAATTTCCACTAGCTCTCGTCCTCTTGTCCTGCCCAACCCAAGGAATGTACCATTCATTTATCAATGATAACCCAAGGGATATACCATCCATTTATCAAGGCTAACCCAAGTAATGAACCATTCATTTATTAGGGATAACCCAAGGGATGTACCACCTATTTATCAAGGCTAACCCAAGAAATGTACCATTCATTTATCAAGGTCTCTCTAGCACAGGTAGCTATGAATCTCTCAGCTAGGAACTCAAGAGTGCACTCTTCAGGCATGACAACCTGGTTCTTCGACATTGCAACTCACACTAGAGTTCACTCTTCAGGCCTGAAAAACCATTTCTTTGACAGTGAAACTCACAATAGATTTCACTCTTCAGGCATGACAACCTGGTTCTTCAATAGTGAAACTCCCACTAGAGTTCACTCTTCAAGCCTGACAACCTAGTTCTTTGACAGTGCAATTGACCCTCTAGGCTCAGGTATCCCTTTCACTATTATACAGTTCCTCAAGTGATCCATTATTTTCCAAGGTGTTCTCACGCAGACAAATGTCAACTTGTTGCTAGACTTCCACCAGAAATATATAACCTGTGGAAATCATCCCATTTTCATTACATGAATACACTTAACATGAGACATCATCATATAATTATACAATTTCAAATTTCTGTTACACAAGAAAACAAAATTTCCCAAACATGAGTCTTTTTTCTCATAATTGTTTTGCTCTTCCAGCAATAGATTTCAATCTTCCCTACGGGATTACATCCTTGTCATATCCAAGACTGTTCTTTCTACAATTTCCTCAACTCCATGCATCCAAACAAATTTTTAGTATATCGTAACAATTTTCAATTACCAATTTCTCAAATCTAGTTATACGGGAAAATAAAAATTCTCACGCATGAGATTTATGCTCTTTATGTTTGGTTCTTATAGTAGTGTATTGTTAGAATGTGCTCGTTTAACAATAGAAAATATCACTATTGTCACCCAACCATAGGCTGAAGCCACCCACGAGCACCTTGACCTTGACAGAGAGAAGAATCCTGGTAGAAAACCAATAGCCAAGCAAGGCTAATGCACCAAGCAAGAAGTAACCAAAGTTGATCAGAGAGTCCAACCTAGAAAGATAGAAACAATAGACTTCAGAGCTGGCGGCAACACCTTCTCCAGGACTTTTGCACAAGACTGCCAAACTACGATTCTGAGAATTATATGTAAAGTGAAGACTGGCACCCTGTATTTATACTAGCTCTGGTAGACTACCTAGGCTGACTTCTCATTCTGGGTACTAATTAGTTCATATTAATTATTTCTCTTAGCCAACAACTCTTCTAGGGTTACATTCACTTATTTTCTTGCTTCTGGAGTATTTTAATCTTGTCAAAGGTCACAATGGAGGTTGATACCTCCTGAAGCTACCATAATATAAACACTCCCTCCTAGATAGGGAGGTATAACTGATAATGGTCTTGAGAAAAAACAAACCATTCAACTGGTAGCATCATCAGCACCGTCATTATTATCCAACTGGATAATCTCCATGACAACTAGTACAATGTCAACTGATAGAACACAACTGTGTTTATCCATAGTAGTACACAACTACTCAATCTGTGACACATAATCACAAACAATGGGATATATTGACCACAGTAGCATACCTCTACTATATGGAGACATGTAGTCTCCATCATATCAACTGATATTAACCTACATAGAAACAATGTTATGATATAAACTGAGTCATCTAGGCCATTCTTCCACTCACATCTGTGAGATTTGGAAGAGCATCTACCTTCATAGTAGAACATCAATTATGGGCTATCTAGACTATTTTTCTCAAGCAAGGAAGAATAACTATCTTGATTTTTTTATCCTGGACCATTCCCTATCTGGGCCATTCCTCCGGCACTAAAACAAAGTGAAACCTGGAGAGAATGAGTCTTCCCTAGGGAATGTCTGTCCCTGATTGTTGAACCTGGACCATTCACCTATATGGGCCATTATTTTGGCACTAAACAAAGTGAAACCTAGAGAGAATGAATATTCCCTAGGGAATGACTATCCGAACAATTTCCTAAGGAAATGATTGTCCTGCACCAACCTCCAAAACATACCATTCTTTGAAACTGCTCACAATTGTGAGCTTCGAAAGAATGAATGCCTAGGGAGGTGGAGTAGTCTTCTTGACCTCTAATAAAAGTGACCATCAAGAAGAGAGATTGTCCTAGAACATTCCCCATGTTAACCACAATGGGAAATCGTTGTCTATGGTACATCAACAATCCATCGAACAATTTTCATTACGAAAATGATCGTTCGATCTGGACCATTTTCCGAACTGGAAAATGCTTGTCCATCAAAAATCTCAAACCACTTTCCGAACTAGAAAGAAACTGCCCAAGCTGGACCATTTTTCAAACTTAAAAATGATTGTCCTTAATTCAATGATATGTCAGTTCTCCCTCCCAAACTGTAGAGTCATTTCTTCCCTTTCAACCAAGGGAGTTATTTCCACGATCCCCAATTTGTCTCAGAAATATGAAAACTTTATTCTGGACAGAAGCTTTGTCAGGATATCTTCTCTCTTCTCATTTGTGGGGATATACTGGAGCTTTACTTCTCCTTACTGGACTTTATCTCAAATAAAGTATTATTTGATCTCAATGTGTTTCGACCGTTCATGAAACACTAGGTGTTATGATAGCCTTATACAACTCTTATTGTCACAATGTATTATGGTTGAATCTGGAACCTGATCAAATAATATGGAGATTATCTTTCTCAGCCATATTTCTTCTATACATGCATCACATACTGCGATATATTTTTCTTCTAATGTGATGAGTGCGACAGACTTTTGTTTCCTGTTGCCCCAAGATATCATAGTGGATCCCAAGATGAAACACATCCCTAAAGTACTATTTTTTTCTTCTGCACTTCCTACCCAATCTGAATCTGTGAATCCATGAAGTTGTATTTCACTGGATGTGGTATATCTTAAACCATAGTTTAGTTGTCCAATGCTCACGTTGTTAAGAACCAAACATCAATATAGCATATAAAAACCTCAGGAAAAGTACTCAACGCCTTGAAAAAGAGATAATTTCAGATAATAAGCCTCTTCGAGGGGGAAACCTCCTTT
>JZKD02S1676021.1:231359-270597 GCA_000966675.3 Picea glauca
ATTAGCAAACTACTCTTAGTCTATAATCATGCCACCAACATGTTCAGACATGTCTACATGAACAAACACACATCAGTATGCACCAATCATTTGATCTTTCATGCCTATTTTATGCACATGCATTCTATCTTTATTCTATGCATCCTGCATCAATTATATCACACACTCCACTGCATATTTATTTCATATTAATCAATTATTTAGCTTTATTTTTGTAGATGTATGTCTTTGAATTTATGTAGAACCTGGTTTCCCTATGCACTGCTATTTTTCTCAACTGTCCACCACTGGACCTTATTCTACACCTGCTAGCCAAGCCTCACTTGGTCATTCTGTATTTCCAACCACTTGTTGGTCCACTAGTGATACCATCTCGCAACGCCTTTATGCAAATAATTTTGTCCCAACAACTTTTGGCTAAATTCTTAATATTCATAGTGTTGTAGCATGCACTATTCCAGCTAAATATTAACAATGAAATTTCATTAACCTCTTTGCATTTTTGTTTACCAAACTAGCCTTGGAATACCATTATCATTGACTAGCATTTCAACATTCTAAAATACTTCTTATGTGTCTTCTTTCTAACATTCTTTTCCACCCATTTATTTTCTCAATATTAAATAAATCTCTTCACTTCATTGAGTGATTTGTTTTGAAGAACTTTTTGGCCATTCAAGAACACCCTGCTCTAATGGAAATTCCACCATTTTTCATTTGCACATGTACCTTGATTTTGTTGTGCACTCTAATGATAGAGGCATCTTTCTTTCTTGTGTAATTTTAAACAAGAATTGCTAGACCATATCTGACAATTCCTTCTTCCTACATTCCCATGCTTTCTCATAGAAATGATTGATCCAACCATAAGTCACTCCTCATCTTATGATATCCTTTCTCCTTCTCTTGCAACAAGATTTTGTTTCCTTTATTATATTTCTATCTTCAATGTTATTGTTACACACCAAAATGCCACACTTAAGTACCTCACCCTAAGTGTTGCAAGTGTCATAAAAGTGTCACATACACTAACACCATGAAATAACATCCCTAGTCAATGTGGAGGATAAATATATTATATGAAGGTCAAAATACTATGTGTACATAAATTATTTATTAATATTCATGAAAAGGAAATTAATTTAGTGTGAGAATCCACCTCACATTTAGTTTTCTAATCTCAATTGGGAGAGGTTGAGAATCTCATGGATGGTTGAGATATTTTCTCAAACCAAAATCCTAATTTGGTGGATCTTGAGAGATATTTCCTAATTAAAATCCTTGAGAGATATTTTCTCCCTAAAAATCTTGGAGATCACATTTTAGTGGATCTAATGAGTGATAATCTCCATGTTGGTTAAGCCTCCAAATCCTATATAATGAGGGCTTTACATGGATAAGTGAGGAATATTTTGGATATCAAACTTATGATCTTGGTAGCATTGTGAAAGGACTGGAAGAGGGGAGCTTGGAGGAATTTTGCATCATCATCCATGTTTATAAGTATTCTCTTTGGGTTCTCATTTTAATATACTTGGTGTATTTCCTTCAAGCTTGTGTTTTCTTGCATATGTTTGTCTATTGTTCCTTCAATATTGGTAGATGAATTTGTTTGATCTAATCTTGTATAGTAGGAGTTCTTTGTTTTTGTTTGTTGTTTATTACATTGCAGGTATCAAATTGTGCTAAGGAGTTTGGAGATCAAACTCAGATTGGAAGCAGTGAGGACAAACTTCGAAACTAGGTGCATCACACATTTTCTCCTTATCTCTCTTTCTGATTAGTTAAACTAAATTCAAAGGGATGTTAGTGTCAAATTTTGTTTTTCGGTCTTGGAATTAGGGCTTTGTACTCCAAGGGAAGATTCACCTATCCACAAGGGAATTATTCTGTAATAGAAATTGGCGACTCCATTAGGGAAGGACATTGACTTGTCTTTCCTTAGATCATCTAAGATTTTTCCCACCTTTAGATCCTATTTTTTTTGTTTGTTTCTAATCTAATTCCCTTTCTTTATTATTCATTGAAAATTTCACAAAGTTTTGGGAAAACAATTATGAGTTTTAAGCCTTTTTTCTGAGTTTTAGGGAAGGGTAGAGCTCCTCTAATATGTACACAAGAGCACTAATCTAGGATCAATGCTCCCATGTAGTGTATACCAGAGTGCCATAGCACTCTGTCCCTTTGGAAATAGGAGCATTGATATCCTTTTCTAGGTTTTTCTGCCCTTTTCTACTCACTTTTTCTCAATCTAATCGTGCGGACATTTTTTCTTAGAGACCTTTGAATACTCTTGACTTTGTTTTGCTAAGATTTGTGCATTTATCACTCATTTATGTTTATCCTTTGAGTTTGCAAACTTTCTCTTAGTTGTGGTCCCCTTGGGTTAACATGATCACTTGGTTCTTTTTTCCTTTTGAGTTTATCTGATCTTCATCCTGTAAAGATTTCAGACTGCTTGGTTGTTTAGGATTGTTCATCAACTAAGATTTGCAAAGGTTGCTTGGTATTGAGCCTTCTTGTCTTAATTTGAAGCATATCACTTTTCTAGATGATTAGGACTCTTATGACAACCTAGCTTGATTTATGTTTCGTGTTGCTCTTCGTTTGAGGATTTTCAGGAGTGTTTATCTTCTTTCTCTTTTACATATTTGAGTTCTTGATTGAAGGATTTATCATACTTGTTTATTTAAGTTCTTGTTATCCTTTAAGTGCATTATTTGTTTGAGATCTTTTTTTTTCATGTCTTTTGTACCTACATCTGACTCTTTCATTTTGATTGAAAGTAAAGAAGCATTAAAGGATTTTCATTTTCTTTATTTTAAAATCAAATAAAGAAGATAATTGTGTTCTTGCTTTTGGGTAGTGTAGTAGATTGTATTTAGAAAATTGCGTTTGGGAATTGGGTGTTTTTATTTAAGAATGTTGAACCTCTTATCCATCCCGTATGTAGGATTCATTGAAGAAAACTATTTTCATCTCATTATTCTGCATTCTTTTGGATTTGAGTCTAAAACATCATAAGTTTCACTTTCTCACCCTTGAGTAAACAACAACCCTAAAATGAATCACTTATAAAATTGATCAAACACTTTTATATTATATGGTAACAAACCTACATTAGCTTAAAGTGTAGGTCTTTGGAATAGGTTGTGAGGATAACTTTCCAAAGCCAACGGAAAAACATAGAATCTTGTTCTAGGGAGTGGTAAATCCAATTGTCTGTATAAGCATAGTCGAGATCCCCATCTCAGACAAGTATTAAACACAAGGTCACATGCGGGAGAGAAATGGAGATTTCCCCTCCAAAGCTTAACCCACATAGAGTAAACATCATATATAGGGGGTTCTTCCTGAGAAACGACTAGTTTCATTTGGTCTCGGTGCTTCATGAATCCCGAATCCATTCAAGGTTCTTAGTAGTATTCTAATCCACTTGTATTCAGTTCTCTTGAATAATTTAGGACTTGTTATCCTGCCCATATGTTCCTTACTGACTTTCTACTATACCCACCCAGAGGTTGACTGTGAGTTGGTGACCTTGGTGGCCTATATCTATAGGGTTGATGCACAAGGTGAGGGTGAAGGGGATTCTTTGCCACACCTAGGTCAGACATTGGTCAAACTTACTCGCGCTCCTTGGCAGGTACACCCACGGGTAAAACCATGTGGGAACTTGCACCAAGGAGTAATTCCATTAAGCAAGTTGCCAACGTAACTGATCCACATTCTCTATCCTATCCCCTTCCTATATTGATCTCACAATGTTGGATTTCATCACCAACTAGTCGTTTCATTGTGGGAAGGTTTGTTTGATTGTTTTCTTCTTAGATTTGTAGCATGTGTTGGTTTTTTTCCTTAGTGGACCTTAGGTCAAGTCAGTGTCAATGGCGTCAATTCTTGGGAGTACCAACAAAGGAAGCCCTTTTCTCAAGGAACCTTTTTCCTTTCCCTCTTTTGGAAACGTTGGTCCTCCGTGTATTTCCACACGGAGTCTTCTGAGACTCGGCATTGGGTTACCAGTTTTGTTGTTCCCTACTCCAGTGATATTGAATTTTCCCAGTACTTTGAATTCACCTCATGGTTCAGATATAAGCACACCACCCACATATCAACCTCATTTAGACCTTTCGCCTTATTCACTCGCCAAGTCTCCCTCCCTTTATCCTTCTTCTCCTAGTGAAATATATAAAGAAAGTAGCCAAGTTGATAAGAAAAAGAAGAAACAAAAGGGGAAGAAGAAGAAGAATTAGAAAGAGACCAAGCCTCCAACTACATCAGGTCATGTTGGATCTGAAAAACCAACTATCATTAATTGTACTAGGAGTGTTGATAAAGTCAAAAAGTCTAAAATGAATAATCCTAAACTCAAATTCCCTTGTAGGATTTGTAAGAGTGACCACTTTCTAAGGGATTTCCCTGGTCTCCCCAAGGTCTTAGAAATGTGGTATTCCACATCATCAATCCTTGTTGATCATGCTAGTGACACCATGTTAACTAGTGACATTAAGGTTGGTAAGAAGAATAGAATTGTCAAATTTCCCTGTATAATATGCGAAGGTGATCATTAATCTCACCTTTTCCCTCATATGGATGAGGATTCTTATCTTTTGGAAAAGATTCAACTTCCAATTGGTTATCATGATAAGATCTCTCCCAAACTATCATTAGTTGATGCACTGGTCAATCTAGTTCCATCCTTGGTCAGTCTGGTTGATTAGGTGGCCAATCTAGTTTCATCCTCGATTGAACCACTAACCCAAGTAGATAATCGTGTTATGTCATCGTTCAAAATGACTCTTCATCTTAAAAGTGAAACCCAAGTGACTAATCCAGTTCCTTCATCGATTGATTCCACTCCTCCCTTGAAGAGTGAAACCAAAGAGGTCGATCTGGTTCTATCATTGGTCGATCCCACTCCTCATTCAAAGAGTGAGGATTTCACTCAGGTATACCTGGTTAATACTAATTCACCTGGACAAGGGGGCACTCTGCCCATCCCGATCGCACCCCCTTCAGGCAATCAAATGATTTATATTAATTGGAATCATTTGACAGAACCCCATCTTCCTTCTTACATGCCTTTCCAAATCAACATGCAGGTTTGTGATAGGAATATTATTAACACTGTAATAGAAGAAGGTTCTTATGTTAACATCTTATCTGTGAATTATTGGAAAGATTTTTGTTCCCCGTAGCTTGCACTCGTGACTCAAAATTTTTTGACCTTTGACAAAAGATTTAGTCAACCTTTATGGATCCTTCCTTAGTTTTTGGTTACTTTGGGAGGAAAAAAGGTCTATGTTGATGTGATGGTAGTTCAAAACCCCTTGGACTTTAACCTACTCCTTGGGTGAGAATATGCCTACATTATGAGAGCTTTTGTGTACACTCTCTTTCGAGTGATATGTTTCCCTCACAACGGAATCATAGTAGTAATCGACCAACTTTCATTCATTGACCCTCATATGATAGTCAACCATATGCCTTCCATGAATTGTCCATACATGCCAGCGATGTCCGCCCCACCATAGGTCAATTATGTAATGACATGCCCCATGCGTTAAAACCCTGCATGAGACAGAATATCTCCCTTCTCCTGAATTAGATCTGGTAGTTGACATGGTCATCTCTTCGATAGGGATATTAGATCTAGATCTCCCTACCCTTATCGAGGTCATCGACATGTATTCCTTCCGGATTGTTTTTCTTCCATCTAGCGAAGATCTCTTGGAATCCATGGCTGACGTTTGTTCCTTGACAAGTATTCCTTCCAGAGAATTGTCCTATTGGAATCCATGGTCAAGGAGAGGTTTTGATCATAGTTTTACTTCTCTATGGAAAGCTCGTTAAAAAATGAAACATAGGTATTGAGCATAGTTTTTGTTATCTGTGGAAAGATCGTTAAAAAATGAAACATGATCTAGGAACATAGTTCATTGTCTCTTTCAAGCTCATTAAAAAATGATACATACCCCCCTCCATTACAATCGATTCTCACTCTGGATCGAGTACTTGAACATTCTTTTCCTCCACCTAGTGAAAATGTTTCTAGTAGTAACCAGAAACATAAATGAGGAAAGAATAAGAGTCTCCAGAGGAAACGATGCTTTAGGGGCAGGTCTCCAGCCTTTAGAAATCATGCTGGATAAAAAACACCAACTTCTGCCAAAGAAGATGGGGGGAAACTACCTTTAGAGAGACACACTACTAGGAGTTATCCTCGTTCAAAGGTCATTCCCATCATAACATAGTAGTCTTTTTCTATAATGAGCTTAGTCTTTATTCTTTCTCGTGCTCATAAATACATGAGAACAAGTTATTGAGCTTATTATTTGTTCATTCTCATGCTCGTAAATACATGAGAATGTGACCAAGTATACTTTTATCACTTTTTTGGACTCGTAAACGTTATACGAAAAAGGAAATGTTTGGAGTCTCCTTTAATCTCTTTTCAGACTCTCTAAACATGAGAATAATTTTGAGTGATCTTGCTTCCTTTCACACTCGTTAAAAGGTTTGAAAGGTCATGTTTCGAGTGATATTTTATTTCTTTTTCAGCCTTGTGAGACTAATTATGAAAAATGAACACTCTAATAAAAAATGATTAGAAGAATTCTCCATCATATTCTTTTATACTTTTTTGGACCTCGGAGACTAAAATCGCAAAAAAGGACAAGCCTGGTGCTGCCTTTAATTTCTTTTCAGTCTCTCTAAACATGAAAAACCATCGATTTTTCCTTCTCTGGACTCTCTAAACTACACATTTAAGGACCCATATGGGAACAAACCCTTACTAATTCCATTTAATTAAATAAACAAAGAGGAACTTACCAAAGGTGAGTTATATCAAGTAGGTGTTACCCTCCTTGAGCTTGTTAAATGAAAAAGAGGTACTCATTTATCTAGGTGGGGGAAAAAATCAAGGAAGTGGGTCATATTTTTGGGAATCCTTTATGGAAACTATTTCCTCCCTTGAACATGGCACCTATTTGTGTCTTGTCTTACATTTGGGTAATCTACTTGTCTCTCAGTTATACCAATTCCATGTGTCACCATACTTTTTCGTCTAGTCGAAGAGTGCTCTTATTTCCATCACATTCCATTCTTAGTACTCATAGACTCAATGTTGCCAAGTCAGTTGTTGTGCCTCATCATGTTCAAGGCAAGTTTCACTTCAAACCATCCATCTGCAGTATTTCTAGTTTCCATTTCTTGTATCAGTCCATACTCACTCGATTCACCATCTTATGTAACTTTCTTGTGTCAGTTTTGTTTCGATGATGGGGGATACTTCAAGGCCCTCCTTCAACAAGTCTTTTCCTATCGACTTAAACAAATCATCTAAGAATTAGACTTAGAAACTAGTTACTACCTTGGGACCTTCATGCCTCAATGGCAGGCCTCCTCACTCTCGACAGTAGGTTTACATCATTGACCTCTAATCAGATGATTCCATGAATGTTTAAACATATCTCATTTATTCACATTCGTTGGAATGTGTTAGGGTACCTTGGGATTCATTAACATCATTGTTGATTTCCCTCACACCTGTTAATGATTTACCTCAATGATCAATAATCAAGTGGTTTCTACCATGTTCGACATCAAATCATCTATTCACATGGCTATATTCGTACCACATCGAGATTGGGACAAAGACCGTGGGTTGAGAATTCACTCTATTATCCGCTTTTCCCTAGGCTACGAAGGATATCATTTGAGCATTCCGATATATATACTATCACATAGATCCATATTGTATTGGTCTGTGGATATTTTTTATCATCTTGTAGCTCCACTGTGTACTTTTCGTGGCTATGATTAGTTCATGTCATGGAGGTATGGATCCACATTGTATCTTTGGTGGCCATATCCTTAGTCATTATTTTTATGGATCTGCAATGTATTGGTCAGTGGTCATTCTTTGAGTCATCTCATATTCCGAGCATAGGTATGTTTTCCTCATAAATGGAACATATATTAATATTGTTTGATGGTTGTTTGCAACTTATTCTAGGTTCTCCAACTCCACGCCCTTGCATTGAATAATTGTAAAGTGTTTTGACCATCAGTTTCTCTTGTGACCTCACACTTTATGGGGCACTTTGTTACACACCAAAATTCCACACTTAGGTACCTCACCCTAATTGTCGCAAGTGTCACATACATTGACACTATGAAAGAACATTTGTCATAGTCCCTAGTCAATGTGGAGGAGAAATATATTATTTGAAGGTCAATATACTATGTGCACATGAACTATTTATTAATATCCATGAAAAGGAAATTAATTTAGTGTGAGAATACACCTCACATTTAGTTTCCTAATCTCAAGGAGAGGTTGAGAATCTCATGGATGGCTGCGATATTTTCTCAACACCGAATCCTAATTTGGTGGATCTTGAGAGATATTTCCTCCTTAAAATCCTTGAGAGATATTTTCTCCCTAAAATCCTTGAGAGATATTTTCTCCCTAAAAATATTGGGGATCCCATTTTAGTGGATCTAATGAGTGATCTTTTCCATGGTGGTTAAGCCTCTGAATCCTATATAATGAGGGCTTTACATGGATAAGGGAGGAATCTTTTGGATATCAAACTTATGCTATTGGTAGCATCGTGCAAGGGTTGGACGAGGGGAGCTTGGAAGAATGTTGCATCATCATCCATGTTTGTAATTAGTCTCTTTGGGTTCTCATTTTAATATACTTGGCCTATTTACTTCAAGCTTGTGTTTTATTGCATATGCTTTTCTATTGTTCCTTCAATATTTGTAGATGAATTTGTTTGATCTAATATTGTAGAATAGGATTTATTTTTTTATCTTTGTTGTCTATTGCATTGAAGGTATCAAATTGTGCTAAGGAGTTTGGAGATCAAGCTTGGATTGGAAGAAACAAGGACAAAATTCAAAACTAGGTGCATCACACCTTTTCTCCTTCTCTCTCTTTCTGATTAGTTAAACTAAATTCAAAGGGATGTTAGTGTCCACTTTTGTTTTTCTATATTGGTACTATGGGTCTATACTCCAAGGGAAGATTCACTTGTCCACAGGGGAATTATTTTTTAACAGTTATGGAGTCATCCTTGCTTCTTGTGCATGCAATGACATTCTTTACTTGTTGGGTTCATACCCTATGTGAAATATCTATTGACTTTCATTTGCAAGGCATTCAATATTTATAACATTTGAACACTAATATTCCTTTACTTTTATTTAGACCCTTGACAACCTTGCAACACCTTCCCTACACTTTTCTTTGCAGTTATTTTATGCTTCAACCATTTAAACAAGCTTGACCTCTTTCATGTCCAATGGACCCTGGGATTAATATAGAAAATAACTACACAATTCTCAGTTGCGTAATCTTATCCTCTTTCTAGAAATCCTTTTCATGCGACACTCTCTGCAGAGTCTTCTTAATGACAATGACCTATTAGTAATATTAGCCTCTCTTTTGTCAAGATATTTATCTTCAAGTGTTATTGTAGGTTAATGAAACATATTTAAGCTATGATGTATCTCTTCGTGAGCCTTCATAATCTTTTCATTATCATTCCTATAGCTCTGCACTTCCCTATGAAAACTTCTCATAGTGACAGGATCTTTCCTATCTCTTATTATATTTGACTCTGTCTCAACATTCCCCTTGTTGATATGCAAACCTATGATCTCTTCCTCATGGTTATAATATCCTTGAGAATCTTCCATAACTCCAATCCTCATATAAGAACTAAAGTTTCCATATGTAGCTCTAATTCTGCAAGAAAACTACATGTAATAATCATTGTTAGAACATGCATATTATAAAAGATTTCATTAATTATAATACATGTTATTTCTTCATCAATCTATGAAGGACATATTTCACCAATTTGAATTTTGATTTTCTTGATGCAGTCCTCCCTGAAACAACTTCCCAACGACTACATTTTTTCTCGAAATTGAGCTCTAGTTTGAAAGTTATATCCCTATGAAGTTCTTGTACAGTCCTACAATATATTTGGAGACCCGAAGTCCTGAATTCTTCTCTCTCTCCAAAATCCATGGTGGGGATCGATCCACCTTCATATCCGATGGTCCTGATCAAAAGAGCATGACCTCCTGATAATAAACTCCCTTACAACTTCACATTGCACTTTCTCTCTCCTCCATTGATCGATATTAATGGATTCATCATGGATCTAAGTCATATTTATTCTTTACACCTTTGAGGAGCCCACCACCAACACTTGGTTTATTTCTCCTTCACGAACTCATAAACTTATAACCTTCCTTTCATAATTATGTCCTAAAAGTATTCACACTTAACCATTTTTCCATCTTTTCAAACTCCTAGACTCATAATCTTGTAACCTTCCTTTCATAAGTCCATCCAAAAAGTCTAAATACTTAGTCATTTTTCCACTTCTTCGGACTCGGGGACTTGCAAACTCACAGACTCACAATCTTGGAAATTTTCTTTAATAAGTGCATTCAAAAAGTCTCAACACTTAGTCATTTTTCCACTTCTTCGAACTCACAGACTTGCAGACTCATAATCTTGTAACCTTTCTTTCATAATTTCATTCGAAAATTCTCAACACTTAGTCATTTTCCACTGCTTTGGACTCTCAGACTCACAGACTCATGGACTCATAGACTCAAAATATTGTAACCTTTATTTCATAAGTCCATCCAAAAAGTCTCAATAGTTAGTCATTTTTCCACTTCTTCAAACTTGCGGACTTGAAGACTCACGAACTCACAATATTGTAACCTTTCGTTGATATTTCCGTCCAAAAAGTCTCAACACTATCATTTTTTCACTTCTTCGGACTTGTTGACTTATGGACTCACAAACTCACAATATTTTAACCTTTCTTTCATAAGTCTGTCCAAAAAGTCTCAACACCTAGTCATTTTCCCACTTCTTCAGACACGCGAACTTCAGACTCACACACTCACAATATTGTAACCTTTATTTCATAAGTTCGTTCGAAAAGTCTGAACACTTAGTCATTTTTCCACTTCTTTGGACTCGTAGACTTGCAGACTCACAATATTATAACCTTTCTTTCATAAGTTCATCCGAAAATTCTCAAGACTTATTCATTTTTCCACTTCTTTGGACTCACGGAATTGTGGACTCATGGACTCATAAGAAAATTTCCAATATCTTACTGCAGTCTTGTGGGACTGAAAATTGGTTTTCCACTTGGCTCCACATCACCTTCCAATTGTGATCTCGTACAACATGTACATGCCACTATGGAAACAAACGTATTTATTCTAGCACATCATCTACCACGTGGACTCCACGCCATGCCGACATCATTGTATGGAGAAATACCCAATTTTTTTCGATTTTCTTATGTTCGAAATTTCCAAAGGGTCTCAATTCTTCACATTACCCATGAAATTTCTCTCAATCTTACTTTCGTAATTTCAATAAATGAATTTCGGACATCCTTTTTTTGGCATTCCATCAAACAATTTTCCTGCATAGTCTATAACTTTCACTTCTGTGTTTCACTAATTGGCACATCCATCCTCAGTGTTGAAAACTGGGCTCTGATACAACTTTGTAACGTACCCTGCCACCCAATCTGGGCCACGTCACACAAAACTATCTCTTGTATAGCTTTGATACCATAATGTAACGTACACAACACTTAGTTGAGCAACATTACGTGCAAAAACTCATTAAATTATTAAGATTTATTGCTAATTAAATTCTCGTAGCTTACTAGTCGTAGATCACACATAATATTGACCAATTGACTGATACCACAGTTCTGAATGCATCTATTAGCATATATTAAACATGAATATAATTGTATAAGTAAACAATAAACACACAACATTCATATAAACCATTTACACAATAGAATTAACATAGGAACATAACAGAAACACTTATTTGTTAATGATTAATCAACTAGATACAAATGAAGGATGAACCTTCCAAACATAGGCATTGCTGATCATTTTCTCTCATCAACAAGACATGCTTGAGATGAGGCTATGAGTCCACAAGGAGATTTGACCCACTATCTATCCACTCTCCACGCGGAGCAGTCCCAAACCCAGGTTCTAGTCTCACAGCAATTCCAAACCTCCAACTCTCTATTTTCCCCACAACCTGCACTACCCAAGGAATGTACCCCCTTCATTTATCATAGTCCCTTGGGTTGTACCATTCATTTATTAGGGACACTAGTGCATTCGGTTGACCAAGAATCACTCAGCAGGGAACTCTAGGAGCTCTCAGTTGTTTCATATTTTCTCATAGCAACCTTCACAAGGCTCTAAGTCATTTTCTCCATATAAAATCGCACCACAGGCTCAAAACCTAATTTATAGGCACATAGGCCTATTTATCAGCATAAAAACATTGCCAAACAATGGTTTCCTTCAAGTATACCATGTCTAGTCTTCTTCCAATCCCTTTTCTCCCCCTTTTACTAACCCAAAATCCCCATGTAAAAATGTCCCTCCTCTGCATGTGAATTTCATCTTCTTCCTTTCTTTCTTAACTCACACTCTTCTCAAGGATGATTTTACTTCATCCCATGATCTATAATAACTATGGGATATGGCTACTCACACCCACCCTCTTACATGAGTTTAATGATTGGTCTCTCATACACTCAATAAGAAAATAGGAGGTTACATGAAAAGATAATAATTTCAGGAATGTGAGTTGGATTAATACCTATGAATAATTCCCCCATGGACCCATCTCTCATGTGGAATCATATACCCCTATCGCTCTTCATATCTTTCATATCACAACCAATGATTATTACTTTTATTAATTATTTCAATGTTCATAATATGCAAATTGGCCCACGACCACATTAAATCAATATTGGCTCTTCGCCCCAACACTTCGGCTCACCAACCTAATTCATGTTTACACAATTACATTATAATTCATGGGGATTAGAACTGGGGATGTTACACTTTGCAAGGAGATAGTTCTTAGGGAGAGCATTGACAAAGTCGAAGGAAATAATGAATTCATGTTATAGAGCAAAGTGATACACAATTAATTAAGAGAATTCACTACATTCCTTGTTGTTACATTTCGAACCAAATATGCATTGTTGTATTATAATTTTGTTTTTACCATTATTGCTATTATCATAAAATCAAATAGGGCTCTATGTATTTCTCCTTACACTCAATTTTTGACAACAACATGAACATTTATAATAGTTTCAATGAGGCTAAGTTGGGATTTTTTATATTCAATTTGTCTTATTTATCCACACTTTGTCCAAAATCCATTCCTAACAAGGTTGGCCTCTATTCTATATAGGTCATATTCATCATATTTTATTTTGGCACATGATGGGGTGTGAAAATATACATTATTGTACTCAACGTAGGATTGTTGAATTCTTTAAATTGTATTCTCCAATTTCGATCACTTTTCACTCTTAGTCAATAGTAAAAGAAGAAAACAAGTTTGTTTTTCCAATGCCATATGTATCTTTCTAGAAATGCATGCATTCATAGATAACACACTCATAAGTGGGTTTGTCTTAAATAAATTGTAAATACGTCCTGGTTCCCTTAGTTTCCTTGGCACGTTTCTCTCTTTCTTTTCATTGTAGAAACTTTGGTGTTTGTATTTCTCATTTCAACTAATGCAATGTTCTCGATGTATTTTTGGAAATTTGGACCATCTCTCTTTTTTAACATGTATCTAAAGTTTGTTTTAAGTTGTGCAATGAATTTGTGTTCCAATTTTACCTATGTTGATGCATTCTTTTTTAATGATCCTTTTGTCTCTCTACTTTATTTACTCTATAGTCTCTTTGATTATTGATGAATCTTGTTATCACATGAACTTTTCATAGTCCTGTGGGTTTTTTTTTCTACCTAAGTTTGTAATTTTTCCTTGGTCTCCCTGTTTTCCTAGCCCATAACCAATCATCTAAATCCTTGATCATGCAAGATGCAACCATGAACACAAAGCGCAGCTTTCCCAACATTCCATTTCGGGCTTGAAGCACAAGAAGAAGGCAGTTTTAATCTTTCAAAGGTGGAGATCCATCAAGCGAATTGATCAACGACGTGCCTTTTTCAGAAGGTCAAAAGTTGCATGCAGTATAGCACCAAAGAAAAAGCCCGAAGTCAAAAGTTCGAGCAAAGATTTAATCTGGGTCATAGATCTCATTAGGAGAGATCAACGGTGGCAAATAATTGTGGGAATCTGGAGTTCAAAATAGTGTTAAAGTTGTTCATCAAATTTTTGAACTCCCGAAACCCGAAATCAACAGGATTCGTCTGATTTAGAGGGATGCATGGCACTAGATCCAAGAAGTCATGGTTTCGCAAATTAGAGGTTTTAGCATGGATCATGACACAATTTTGCAAAGTGAAAAATCATGAAGCACCCAGGAATTGGGCCCATGATCATAGCCCGTGATCATATGGAAAGCATGGCCATAAAGAAGGATAAGCGCGTATTGAGTGACTGGTGACTGGGATTTTCTAGGAAGAAATCGTGGTCGTCAAATTCAAATAAAGACCGACCGTCGATCTGAATAAGGCCGCTTCGCAATTTCAGGCATTGAGATATTTGGAATCAAGTGAAGTAGAGATTCTCGAAAGATGAAATCTCGAAGTGCCTTTGGATATGAGCCCTAGGTCATGGCCCGTGGTCGCATGTAGGATGGAGCGATGGAGAGGAGTTGTGCCAAAGGACAAAAGCGCCTGTATTGGTCACAAAAGAATATCTGCATAGCCTCGAGGTGTTAGGATTGACTCGAATAAGTCGTGGGCACCACCTGGAACATTCATGGGTGTTAGGCCTCGTCCTGATCCTGATGACGGTAGTTAATGGAAATGGGAGTAGTGGTTGAGACCTTTTCTCACCCCATAAATGGAAAGCATGGAAGAAATGGCCGTGGAGGCAGACTGTCAGCCCAAATTTCCCTTGTGGACGAATTTTCCTGCAAATTCCATATTGATTTGAGGTAGTGTCTGACAAAAGAATGCCTACATAGTCTGACAAGAATATGCAGATGACAAGCCTTAAATGTAGTGGCCAAAGTGCGCCCTTGGTGGTTGTGGAAAGTTATGAGTATACATAGGTAGTTTTGATATTTTTTTAAGGTCGTCAACTGGTTGAGTAGAGCTCCGTATTTTGTAATCTTTTGATGCCATAACTGTTCTCTGGTTATGTATAAAATTTGAGACTCTCATGTTAATAAAATTAATATTCTTTTCATCTCTCTGTAAAACCTGTGCTACAACACTCAATCATGGAGGATCCAATCAAGGTTTGTTATGTTGTTGTAACGTAGTTTTGATTACAGTTCTATCATGACTAGTTTTAGTCATCTCCCTTGTTATGTTTTTCCCTCTTACACTGAATGGGTCGGGCATGGAGGATCCAGTCGAGTTGTTGAAGCTACATTGTGATGTAGGTTGCATCATTGTGTTGTTGTGACTATGTTGTTTGGACATATTTCAGTGTATGAAGCTTGAGCTTGAGAGTGATATTGAGTCTGAGTTTTTCTTCTCCAAGATGCTTGAAAGTATGATGCCCATAGCAGTCGTGTTCACCTTTCTCACAAAGTCTTCCCTCTACTCACAATTAAACTCAATTCACTGACTGAAGTTAATGTGGCCCTCACTTCCCTGTGCATTTATTGTCTAGTTATGTGTTTAACATCATTCATATTTTGAGTTTTGTCCATTGACCTCCACTAATATAAAACCAACATCCACCAAAAACTCTGATGGGTACTGGGCTTATCCTCCCGCAATCTGAGGGTGACTCTCAATGCTAACATTCTTGGCGCCATTTTCAGGGATGAATTGAAGACATTCCCTGGGATAGAAGGACAAAGAGCTTCTAATTTTAAAGGTGCATCAAGTATCAGAACCATTGAATACTGCATCTTGCACCAGGCGACTCCACTGTTTTGAATCCACTGTTTCAATTGTGGCTACCAGAGGCAGACACATGAGGTTCACTTCACAGCTGCCTCTGGATACACCTAAAGCTGACCTAGGGAGGATTTTTAAGGAAGGAAATATTTCTCAATAAACCTTTAGCTGCTATCCCAAATAGAAAATCTCCCTAGGAGAGCGATAACGTTTAGATCTAGCCTTTGATGGTGAACAAAGACCAGACACATTCAGACTACATATCATTCACCTGGCGACTCTAAACTCAAATACTTTTCTGGGGAGGGGCTTGTTGACAGATAAATGACCATACTAAAGGGGATGACCAGGTATCAGTTTATGAGCTTTCTTCATGAAATCCTATTCTTCTTTATCAACTCATTTCTCTCTTTCCCTTCACATGTAAGGAGGATTATCCTCTTCTTTGTCTATTCAAATAATTATAAGCCTTCATTTATTTATCCATCCTTGGAAGGAGAATACATGCCCTCTTCTTATGATGTAGATGATGATCTTGTGTCTTCACCTCAACCTATTCATAAAATTAAGATTTTTTTTGAATATCCTCTCGAAATTGATCACCCTTGTAGCCTTGAGGGGGTTGAAAATGATTCAAAGCCTTCTCAGATCTCATTACCTTCTGTTATTTCTATTGAGCCTTCCCATATTCTTGTTAAATCCTATATTCAGCCAACCATATTTCAAGCTAAGATTAGAGACAAGATGTTTAAAACTTTAAGGTTGCCACATCACTTGCATCCCTATCCTCTTCATTCCTTTGAGTGTCTTCCTTAGTTTTCTAGAAAGGATCATGTTACAGATGAGAGGCACTTGGATGCCTTCGAGAAATTTGTTGACCTGTATGAGATCATTCATGATGATGTTACCATGAGGTTGTTCTCGCATTATTTATTTGGAGATGTTGTTGTGTGGTTCAGGTGTCTGGGAGTCAGTTCTATTGGTTCTTGGATCGAGTTATGCGACACTTTTTTAAAGTGTTGGGGTGAGAACAAGTCCCTTGATCAGTATTGGTTTGAGTTTAATGCCTTGAGGAAAGGGGAATATGAAGCCTTGGTTGTGTTCAACATAAGTTTTTACAGTGTTTACCATATTATGCATGTGGAGATTAGACCCACAGATACTGTTGTCATGGTGTACTATGTCATGGATCAACATTCAGAGCTTGTCCTTCTCCTAAGAGAGAGGAATTCTTCATCGTTAAGACACATGTTCGAAGATGCTAAGGAATTTGAAGAGAACATACGGGCTAGCAAGGGGGTTTGTATGCAAGCATATCTTAAAGAGTAGCATGTGCAGAAGCAAGGAGACTATGAGTATGTTTCATATTCTGAGCATGAAGATATTGAATATGAATCAGATCTGGAACAATAGCAAGTAAGTGAGTGTGGTTCACATGCGGAATTAGATTCTTCAATATTTGCATATTTTTCTATGGGAATGAATGCATATCAATCTTATGATAAGTTTTTCAGAACATGTTGAGCATGAAGTGTTGATCAACTGCATAGATGACTATATGTTCTTACCTGGTCATAATCATGAGGTTTTAAATCTTGTTGTGCAATTATCTTATGGTCATCCTTATGAAGGAGAGACTGCAACTGTTGATGATCAAGAATTGGTTTCGAGGGAGCAGGGAGGTCATTTATTACCAAACAATGAGGAATTTACAGAGGAGCAGCCTGGTCTTCTAAAGCAGCTAGAATTTTGTCACATTACTCATGATCCTATGGCCATATACATGGAGTCGTATGTTTCAGATTTTCTGAAAATTTTAAATTGCATTATATCACCGATACTCAAAGGTGAGTATGGTTTTATGAAATATTTCCAATACCAAACTACAGAGCCTTTTTCCTTTATTCATTGAGGAAAGGCATTGGGTGGAAATCAACCAACTTGGACCTGTAGAAGACATAGAGAAGCATGAAAAGGAGGAGCTAGGTGGCCAGTTTATCTCTTGTCCAGAGCCTGTAAATGAGAAAATATCACCTGGTATTGGCCATCCTACATTAGTTCTCCACCCACCTGTACACTCTGAGAGCATCAAACAAAGGGTGAGAAACGATGAAGAACAAGAGGTAATTTCTTACCAATTGAGCTCCCCTAATTGTAAATTTTGTGACCCTATGGGGTCATATATGGAGTTGTGTTTTCAAAATGAATTGGAGCCTACATAATTATTCATATTATCATCATTTGGGGGTATGGGAAGCATTCCAAGACATTTCTGCATTCTGTTGTCATACTTCCCTATATTTTTGAGGATTAACTATAGTAAAGATAAGAAATTTATCACCGGATAGTTTGGGTGGCTATGGTGGAAGTTTGCTTTCACCTAGCACTTTGTAAAGATCAGTTAGTATATAATTGTACATAAATAAGCTCCTTCTAGAGCCCATGTGTTTGTTTTCATTTTTAGTAGAGTAATGTGTACATATTTCCCTGTTTTATTTAGCGAAAGTTTTTAGCTAGACTCCATAGCCCAATGCATAAGGAAACTGTGACTACTTGTTCTTGGAAGCTCACAAGGAGCATGCCATCCCATGTGGAGCCAAATTTTATCGCATGAACTTGTTAGAGTCCTGTGGGTTTGTGGTTTCTACCTAAGTCTGTAATTTTTCCCCAGTCTCCCTGTTTTCCAAGCCCACAGCCAATTGTCTGAATCCTCGATCATGTAGGCCATAGCCATGAACACAAAGTGCAGCTTTCCCAACGGTCCATTTTGAGCTTGAAGCACAAGCATAAGGCAGTTTTAATCTTTCAACGATGGAGATCCATTAGGCCAATTGATCGACAGCGTGCATTTTTCGGAAGGTCAAAATTTGTGCGCAATATAGCGCCAAAGAAAAATCCCGAAGTCAAAAGGTCGAGAAAAGATTTAATCTAGGTCGTAGATCTCATTAGGAGAGGTCAATGGTGGAAAATAATCATGGGAATCGGGAGATCAAAATAGCATTAAAGTTTTTTGTCAAAGGTCCGAACTCCCAAAACCCAATTTCAATAGGAGCCATAAAATTCAAAGGGACGTGTGGCACCAGATCCAAGAAGTCGTAATT
Source organism: Picea glauca (assembly GCA_000966675.3). Taxonomy (NCBI): domain Eukaryota; kingdom Viridiplantae; phylum Streptophyta; class Pinopsida; order Pinales; family Pinaceae; genus Picea; species Picea glauca. Next base: position 250,355 of record JZKD02S1676021.1, read on the forward strand.
TCACGAATCAGAGGTTTTAGTATGGAGCACGATGCAATTTTGTGAAATGTGAAATCACGAAGCACCCAGGAATTAGGCCCATGATCATAGTTCGTGATCATATGGAAAGTGGGGCCATAAAGAAGGGTAAGTTCCTATTGAGCGGCTAGCGACTAGGGTTTTCGAGGAAGCAATGGCCATCAAATTCAAAGTAAGACCGACTATCAATCTGAATAAGTTCACTTCCCAATTTCAGGCATTGAGATATTTGGAATCAAGTGAAGTGGAGACTCCCGAAAAATGAAATCTTGAAGAGCCATTAGATACGAGACACCCAAGGTCGCATGTAGGATGGAGTGATGGAGAGGAGCTGTGCCAAAGGCCGAAAGCACCCGTATTGGTCACAGAAGAATATTTGCATAGCCTCGAGGCACTGGGATTGAATCGAAGAAGTCATGGGAACCGCTTGGAACATTCATGGGTGTCAGGCCTCATCCCGATATCGATGAAGGTAGTTAATGGAAATGGGGGTGGTGGTCCCCATAAATGGAAAGCATGGAAGAAATGGCCATGGAGGAAGACTGTCAGCCCAAATTTCCCCTGTGGCAAATCCCATATTGATTTGAGGTATCGTCTGACAAAAGAATTCCTACACAGTCTAACAAAGAAGATGCAGACGAAAATCCTTGAATGCAGTGGACAAAGTGTGCCCCTAGTGGTTGTGGAAAGTTCTGAGTATAAGTAGTTAGTTTCGATATTTTGTTAAGGTCGTCAACTGGTTGAGCAAAGCTCCCTATTTTGTAATATTTTGATGCCAGAACTGTTCTATGGTTATGTATCAAATTTGAGACTTTCATGTTAATATAATTCAAATTCTTTTCATCTCTCTGTAAAAACAGTTCTAAAACACTCAAGCATGGAGGATCCAGTCAAGGGTTGTAATGTAGGTTTGATTATAGTGATATCGTGACCACTTTTAGTCATCTCCCTTGTTATATTTTTCCCTCTTACACTGAATGGATTAGGCATGGAGGATCCATTCGAGTTGTTGTAGCTGAATTGTGATGTAGGTTTGATCATTGTGTTGTTGTGACTATGTTATTTGGACATATTTCAGTGTCTGAATCTTGAGCTCGAGAGTGATATTGAGTCTGAGTTTTTCTTCTCCAAGATGCTTGAAATCTTGATGCCCATAGAATTATTGTTCACCTTTCTCACTAAGTCTTCCCTCTGATCACAATTAAACTCAATTCACTGACTGAAGTTAATGTGGCCCTCACTTCCCTATGCATTTCTTGTCCAGTTCTGTGTTGAACATCATTGATATTTTGAGTTTCTTCCATTGACCTCCACTCATATAAAACCAACATCCACTAGAAACTCTGATGGGTACTGGGCTTATCCTCCCACAATCTGAGGTTGACTCGTAGTGCTAACAACTTTGCGATGTGAAAACATGAAATCTTTCGTTGATCATAGTAGTATTCATTGTTTTCATATTTGTTCTCCAATTTTTATGACTTTTGACTCTTCTTCAATAGTCAACAAAGTAAATAGGTCTATGACGTTGGGGTCAATGTCATACATGTATGTATATAAGTGCATACATTCATAGATAACACACTTATAGGTGGGTGTGTCTTGGATAGTCTTTAAATATGTCTTAGTTGCATTTGCATGTTTTTATCTTTCTTGTCATTGTAAAGACTCTTGTATTCATATTTCTTGTTTCAACTGATGCAATGATATTGATTTCTATTTTTTTGAAATTTGGATTATCTCTCTTTTTGAACACAGATATAAGGTCTCTTTGAAGTGGTGCAATTGATCTATAGCTAGATTGTTTTCTCCAATTTCATCTATGTTGATGCAACATTTCTTTAATGATCTTGTTGTATTTCTACTTACTTTCAACTATAGGCTCTTTAGTCATGGATGGCTCTATGTTGAAGCTATAGGATTCAAAGTGACCCCATGAATAGTCTTTTGGACATGTTATTTTTTATTTCATCACATGGATCTATCTTGCAATTTTATGTACTTTTACCACTATCTTTGGGGGAGCATCGGAGCAAGGATTCAAAATGTGCATGAAAAGGACTTGAAATGTCTTGCATGAGGTAGAGTATATTCAAATAACATTGAGCATAATAGAATCTTTGAGTAATCAATTATTATTCAATCTTTTGTAGGTACATGTTCATATACAACAATTCACACAACCACTAAATTGCAATTTGACCATCTTTTATTTCTCCTTCATTATACAAAAACAACATATTGATAGCATATCCTTTCAACTTGAAATAAGTTTATCATGTTTAATGATGATATCAAGAATTTATTCCTACAAGCATTTATGCCATCTTATTTCATGCATAAGAAATGCATTACAGAATATCCATGTCACACAATTTCTCAAGGAGGTTACATGTCAAAATGATGTCTTAATTACAAAAAAACTTGAACAACAAATTATGGTAAGCAACACTACAAGTAGTAGGTCTATCCATTTTTTCTTAGAGAGTTCTTCTTCTGTGGACACCATTTCAAGATTAATACTTGAAGGTCAAAGTATACAATTAGATAGAAGAGTTGTGAGAAAATGTGATTTCTCAATGTTACATACAGAGTTGTGAGAAAATGTGATTTCTCAGTGTTACATACTTCATATCACATGAGTAATTCATAATGACCACATCACAGATTCATGGTACTATATGTTATATGCATATCCAAATTTATTTTCATTGAAATGAGGGTATTTCACCTTTTTGGTAAATTACCAAATGCAAATGGGAATGAATAGCCAGCTTACAACCCATTTTATGCATAAAATATCTCCTCAAAAACCAATGAATCAACATAAGCTTTCTCTTATTGGAAATCAAATGAATACTACTATGTATGGATAGATTAAAAAAGTGTATAAGGAAAAATATAATAAATGTATATATAAACAATAAACTTCTCGAAAGAAATGTAAGCCACAAAATTTGTTCTTTCATTTACAGAATATTCACATCATAGATTTAGATGTAATATAAACCAAATACCAAATATGCATACCAAATCAATTTTCACTAAAGTTTTATCTTCTTCCAATAACATTTAATACAGTAATTGATTAAAGAATATTATATGGAAAATGTAAAACCAAAGTTTAGAGATTGAATCCATAGAGACAAGATCCCCCATGCCCATGATTCATCTAAGTCTTTCCTACTAATATTTTAAACCACAAATAGTTTCACATTCAACAAAAGAATGCGCTAACTATTATACAAAACCAAACAAATCCTAATCAAAGTAATCACACATTGAGATCAAAAAAGAGTAGTACAATAATTGATTAAATAATATTACGTGGAAAATGTAAAACCAAAGTTTAGAGATTGAATCCATAGAGACAAGATCCCTTGTGCCCATGATTCATCTAAGTCTTTCCTACTAATATTTTAAACCACAAATAATTTCACATTCAACAAAATAATGTGCTAACTATTATACAAAACCAAACAAATCCTAATAAAAGTAATCACACACTGAGATCGAAAAAGAGTAGAGAGTTCCAAATTCTTGTAATGCTTCTAGGGATTCTTCACCAAGATTTTAAACCACACGCAAGTTCTCAATCAATAGAATAATGTTCTAACAAGCACTATAATCCCAAATAAAAGAGCTATCATTCTTGCAAATTATATTAATTGTAACAAAACCAACTCCCAGCTGGGTCACGTCACTTGCTAAAACAACCAAAACAAAATTTATGATACCAATTCTAAATGCATAAATAACATACACAACATGACATTCAAGCTCATGCAACTATCCATACTAATAAAAAATGTAAATGTAATTGCAATTGCTTAACTGTGCATAACAACAACTAAATAACATACAACAACATTCAACCACATAAATAAGGATTTAAATGCATCATTTTGCTCACATCAAGCAACAATAACCAAGATATCTCAGAGTAAAATGCACAACAAGATATATATCAGTGTTTAACACAAAGCAACACAACAGATAAGAACACTTATCTTATAAAATATGCAACCCGCTGGAGAGGATGGACATTCTCAACAACAAGACACCCCTGACCCGAGTCTATGAATCTGCAAGAGACGATGGTCCCTAATGCTAGCTAATGTTCCTCTCTCAGACATTCAAAATCACAACTAATTCCAATTCACTAGCTCTCTTCCCCTCAACCTGCACAACCCAAGGGATGGATTCCCCCTTCACTACTCATAGTCCCTCAGTCCCTTCCACTCCCCTTGAGGGGTTCCAACACGGGTTGGATAGGAATTCTACTTGTTGGGAGCTCAGGAATTCTATAGTTGCAACATGAATTCACCTAGAAGCAAAATATGTGTTTCCTTGGCTAATTTTGAATGACACGTTACTCCCAATCACGCCACCTCTTTCTCCAGGAATTTCTAGCTTCAAACAACTACCAAACTTTCCCACAACAACTACCTTCAAGATTCAACACTCAAAACTCCTTCGTTGGGCAAACAAATCCATGTAAAAACAACTCTCTATGCAAAAATATGAATCTCTAATTCTAGTCTCCTATGCATACAAACTTCCCCTCCTTCTCTTTATTCCTTGACTTGCACTCTTCCCCAAGTTGATTTTAATCATTCTCATGCTCTTAATAACTATGGGATGTGACTCTTGAACCCACAATCTTACATGATATCAATGATTGGGCTCTAGAAGACTCAACAACTAATTAAAGGTGCATGGTAAGGATAATTTAGAAATAAATGTTTTGGGTTTAATAAACATGGGTAAAATCTCCTCCCCTTGGAATCCTTCCCTCTCTTGTGGATAATTAGCCCCCGAATCTATGTTTGTGTCCATATGTAGTTGGTGATACATTTTATTCATTATATTCAATTTACATCATTTACATATTACATCTCTTTGGCTCTTGGCCATACATTACATTTACTATATACATCGCTAGTTTTGGATTTGAAAATGATTTTGTTACATTCCCCTCCCCTTATAAACTGCATTGTCCTTAGTGCACATAACCATATAGTTTACACATTGACATTTACAAAAATATTACATCATAATACTTGATAATTACACAACTTAATGACTCATGTAACAATTCCAACCAACAACTCTCTTTTCCCCTCAACCCACACAATGGTTGGATGAGAAATATCAAATTTGTGGTTCTAGGAACTCCAACTACCAAAATGGAGTCTTCATTCGCTTATGTACAATGTACATTCAATTTTCTTCAAAATCTACAAACAATTGTCCGTATGCTTCCCTCATGGATTTTGCGTGCTACCATGTAGTTTCTTCAGGACTGTAGTAGGTCCATTGAACCTTTACGAAGATGATGGATTTGTTCCTGAGCACTTTGACTTTTTGGTCTAGGATGTGCACTGGTTCCACTTGGAAATCCCCTCTGTGACCTTCTTGGATCACATTTCAATCAATCACATGATTAGGATCAGGTACATACTTTTTTAATAAAGACACATGGAACATGTTATGAATTTCCATGGATGTAGGTAATGCTAGAATGTATGCAACTAGTCCTACCTTTTCTAAAACCTCAAAAGACCCACAATATCTCACTGCCAACTTTGGGAAATTTCCCAATTTCAGCAAGCTTCTCTTGGATTTAACTTTAAAAAAAACATGTTCTCCTACTTTGAATTCTCTATGTGTTCTTCTTTTATCGACATAACTATTTTTCCTATATTATGCAACTTTCAAATTCTTCCTGATCTTTACCATATGTTCTTCCATTTCCCTTTACAATTTTGTCCCAATCATGGATATGTCTACTGGGTTATCCCAACTTACTAGTTTGTTGCATTTTCTACCATATAATGCTTCAAATAAGCTCATCTTCAATGATTCATGATACTCATTATTGTAGGAAAACTCAACTAAATGGATATAGTCCTCCCACCTAGAAGGTTTTTCCATTACATACATTTTCAACATATCCTCAATTATCTGATTAATTCTCTCTATCTTCTCATCTAACTCTAGGTGATATGATGTACTGAAATTTTAATTTGTCCCAAATCCCTTAAAAAAACCTTTCCGAAAATTGGAAGTGAACTTGGGATATCGGTCTGACACTATTGTCTTAGGCACACCATGTAGCCTAGCAATTTCTCTCATGTAAATTTATGCAATATTAGTTGCCTTATGAGTTACTTTTACCAGAATGAAATGTGCAAAATTTGTAATCTTTTCCACCACTACCATGATGGAATCATGTTAACTTGTTGTCCTAGGAAATTTGGTAATGAAATTGATAGTAACAAATTCCCATTTCCATTCAGGAATGGGAAATGGTTGTAAAAATCTCCCTAGATGTATGTTTTCAACCTCTATCTTCTGACATTTAGTGCATCTATCCAAATAATCAATGACATATTTCTTCATACCAGGCCAAAAATATTGGTGATCTAGGTGGATATTGGTGGCCACCCACCTATTCCAACTGGCTCCTTTTGATAGTTTTAGTTCAACATGTTCTTTTGTAATTCTTTGTAATTGTGACTTCTACACTTTCAGAGCTATCTGAATCCCTAGACAGCTGTCAGGTGGAGATTGGTGGCCACCCACCTAATCCAACTGGCTTATTTTGGAAGTTTTCATGTCAGTACATATTTTTGTACTTCCAAGGCTGTTTTGGTGCCCTAAACAGTATTTTTTTGGATTTCCATAGTGAAACTATTTCCATAGTCAAATTTTGACAGAATAATTTGTAGTTCTCAAAGAGACCTTTCCAATGGGATATCACACACCTAAAACGAAGGTCGTATGCAAAAGTTACAACCTCGAGAAGTTGAGTTACCAACTTACCAATTGGGGCCCACATAACGTTTGATGTTTCATCTCCTAGGGTTAGGTTTTTGGATGTCTAGGGTTTCGCAATTTATGAGTAATGTTAAAAAGGAATTTGGAGCCTCATTGTAATAATTTTTATCAGAAATATGTGTGTATCAGCCACATCTCTTCTCAAATAAAACTACCACCATTCGAGCAATCAAGCAAGTTGTTTTCAATTCTACAGTTTTACAGTTTCAGCCTGTTTTATATATTCAATAGAAGTTATTGTTCATTGGATATATGTTGTTTTTATTCGTATCTATGTGTTATTATATTCAGTCTATTATTCATTTATTTCCACTCATAAATCCAAATCAGTGTTATCAGATCATTTTGCTCTTCATTTATTTTTCTTCATGCATGTACCCGACAAGATCTGGGTACAAGAAGTTGGGACTCGAACTAGTCGAGCCTTTGCAATATCAGTCGCATCGATCCTGACAACAACCTATGGGGGATGACAAGAAATATGATGGATCAAGAGATCCTTTTAAAATGTTGCTCGATGAATCCCTTGCGTGACAAAGGAATGAGATGATGGACAACTTTGAACAGATCCTTCGGTGGTTTCCCACAAGAGACACATCTTCATAAAGTGGCCATGCAACTACCTTCAAGGTACAAGTAATTTTTTTATATTTCATTATTTGAAGGACTGATAGATGTGGATGTTGTAGATAAATGGTTGAATTTTCTCGAAGGGTATTTTGCGGTCCACAATTTTTCCGACATGGAAAGTATTACTTTTTTCACTCCTCAAGGTCGTCCCCCATGTTAAGGACCAGTGGGATACTTACTATGAGAAAAGGGCCATAGAGGAATATGCAATATTTGCGGTCACCCCCACATGGGATTCCTTCAGATATTCCATTAAAGAATAATACTACCCTACTGGAAGATATGAGGACCAGTACACAAGATGGACAACACTGCGTAAGGAAAGGGACTAGAAAATACCAAATTTTACCAATATTTTTCATACCCTGTGCACCAAATTGGGTATCAAAGAATCTAAATGACATATGGTGCTCAAATATTGTAGTTTTCTTCATATATACATTCAAACAAAAATGGATTTTCTTGACATCACATCATTGGGTACGTCTTATAGATTTGTTGTCAAGATCAAGCAGAAATTTAAGCAGAAGAGGCGAGAGTTTGGATCTGCAAACTCCTCATAGAAGAAGTAGGGAAAAGGTGGCCCCAACCCACAAAAAAAGGGGCAGAGAAAAGATGGTCACTCTTAGGACAACTAGTCCAAGCCAAAACAAAAGAAGGGTAATGAGAAGTCGAAGAAGGACACAAGAAAGTAGTGTGAATACCATAAAATCCCTTGGCACAACACCAAATAATTTTGCTCCAAGCAGTCACTGGTGGCGGAGCTAAAAGCTTCTAAGTCAGAGCCAGATTCTAACTCTGAATCAAATCTAGACGGAGGGAAGAAAATTATCAATTTCAAACCTAGTGCCACTATCTCTACCACCAAGTTCCAACCAAGTGAACCAGAAGAACCAGAGGAATGGTAACGCCTCTTTCACTCACAGATGTGGGCAAAGGGGGCTCCACTTCATTTCATTGTCAATAGAGGAATTCATAAGAACCTGATCTTAGTAGAGGTAGTCAAGCGGTTGGACCTGCTAGTGACACCGCACCCGCATCCATACACCATCGGTTGGCTTCGCCAAGGAAGAGATCTCTGTGTCATCCAACAATGTTGTCTACCCTACGGCATCAAGCTCTTCAAAGATGAGGTATTGTGTGATTTTTCTCCCCTTGAAGTTTGTGATGTTCTTTTAGGACAACCATATTTGTGGAAGCGACATGTTGTGTATGAGTCTAGATCTCATAGTGTTAGTATTACTTTGGGTAGGCAATTATACATGATACCAGAGGTAGCGCCACCTACCACTAGTTCTTTAATCTCTGCTAAGAAATGTAATAAGGTCATTTCATAGACCGAGAAGTTCGTCTTCTTTGTGATCTATTCTCACAGTAAGAAGAAGGTCGACACCACATCCATAACATATACACAGAGCCGCTCTTTGCAATGGAAGAAAGTGGACGGAATCGTGGAAGAGTACAGAGACATCTTCTCCTCACCCACCGGGGTATCGATGCACTTCCAAGTCAAGCATCCAATTTATCTAACCCCTAATGTACCTCTTCCTAATGGACTAGTTTATCAACACTTCCTGATGGAAAATGATGAAATAAAGCGTAATATCCAAGAGTTGCTTCAAAAGCAGCACATTCTCCCTAACTCCTCCCTTGCAAAAGCCCAATTTTATTGGTGCAGAAGAAATACGAGACCTGGCAGCTCTGCATTGATTACAGAGAATTAAAAAAAATCATAGTCAAGAACCAGTACCCAATTCCCCGAATTGATCACCTTCTTGACCAACTCAAGGGGGCCAAGTTCTTCAACAAGATTGAACTAAATTCTGGCTACCACCAGGTTCACATCGAATCGACTGATGTATGGAAGATATCTTTCAAATCTAAAGAAGGTCTCTTTAAATGGTTGGTCATTCCCTTTGGCCTAACAAATGCACCAACAACTTTCATGAGGTTGATGGATGATGTATTGAGACCCTTCACCAACTCTTTTGTGGTGGTATATCTAGATGACATCCTCATCTTCAGTAGAACTTGGGACGAGCACATGTAATGTATTCAACAGGTTTTGAGCACTCTGTGGCAGCACAAGCTATATGCCAACATGGAAAAATTCTCCTTTGGCATGAAAAGAGTCCAATACTTAGGCTACATTGTTGATGAACATGGGGTACATGTGGATCTAGCTGTGATCCAATTCATCCATGACTGGCCATCCCCAACCACACTAACTGAGCTTCGAAGCTTCTTGGGACTTGCCAACTTCTACCGACAATTCATGTTGGGATTCTCCCATATTGCATGGGCCCTCATCCAAGTGAACAAGGGTGGTGGAAAGGAAAATTTCACATGGGGGAAGGCACAATAATGAGCATTTGATGATATGAAGCATCACTTGTGCTCATCTATAGTACTCTCCTTACCCGATCTGCAACAACCGTTCGATATTGATATTGATGCATCCGACTATGTTGTAGGTGTAGTTCTCACTCAAGATGGTCATTCGGTAGTGTACCATAGTGAGACACTCTCATATATTGTTCGGAAATACCCCACCTATGATAAGGAAATGTATTTTGTTGTACAATCATTTCGTCGATGGAAACATCACATTCTGGGAAAGGAGACAATCATCCACACTGATCAAAAGCCTCTTCAGTTCATACAAACATAGGGGAAGTTGCAGAATGACCTCCATAAGAAGTGGTCCACATACCTGCAGTAGTTCCATCTCAACATCAAGTATAAGACAGGGAGAAAAAATCGTGTCGCTGACTACCTCAATTGACCTCTTGTGGATGCACTCACCACTGTGTTCCATTCCTATGGGCATGAGGCATATGAGTGGCCCCAAATTTATCAACAAGATCCTAACTTCTCCACCACCTATCATCTCTTGGGTACAGGCACGAATGTCACCAATTTTCACATTCAGGACAGATTATTATGCCATCTGTGCCACCTTTGTGTTCCTACAAGCGAGCGTACAAAGCTAATTTTGGAGGCTCACTACAGTCATATGGAGGGACATTTTGGCATGGAGAAAATTGTGGTTATTCTACAGAAACATTTTTATTGGCCAAAAATTCGATAGGATGTCAACAAGTATATCAGATCTTGCACTGGATGTGTCATTTCCAATGCAACCAATAAGAAGCAAGGCTTATACACCCTTATTCCTAATCCCAAGAGGCCTTGGGAATCCATTTCAATGGATTACATGTCTGGACTTCCCACCACCAAGAAAGGAAGTGATTATGTATTTGTGGTGGTTGATCAATTTTCAAAGATGGTCATTCTCAGAACCTGTAAGAAGAGCATTTGTTACGAGGAAAATCTCTCTATGGCTAGGGTGAACCACAACATACGGAAATGACTGCAGAAATAAAATCTATCCCAAAAACATGCTATATAAACCAATGTGCAAGAAATATAAGAAAGGGACCTACCTCATCCAGATGTTTGATGATGTCCATCGTTGAGCACTTTGACCCAAAGCTTTATACCCACAACAATTTCTCAACAAACAAGCAGAGAAAGCATATAGTGATAATATAAAAGGTTAGCACATTAGATAGCATAATCCATTAATATACAAAACAAACATGCCCATGGATAATAACTCATATATTTGTAAGATATCAATTGGATGAGAAAGGAGTATTTCTATTAATAAATGATCAACATAAGTGTAAATTTTACAGACTTCTGTGTCGGCACAGTTCGAAATCATGAAACTAAGTTCCTTCCAACTGGGCCTCCACCACTTCAATCCTCCACCAAAGGTAAGCTCATATAAGGGAGACAAAGAGGTTCTCCATCAATAAGGGAAGAGCTTGGGGGTTGAACACTGTGTTCAGACTTAAAGGACAAAGGGATGCAGTCTCAATATGAAGCAAATAATTTCTCTAGAGTAACTTTTCTCTCAAAGTTGAATTCTCTCCCCTTTTCCATAGCTCAGAATTGGGCTATTTATAGCCTTCAAAATGAAACTGAAGGGCTGAGTCAAAACTTTTCTAGTATATGAAAGGCCAAGGATCAGAGATCTCATGTCGTGACATGGAAACCTGACATTTCATTTTGATTTCTTGGCACAAATCTCGATGTACGTGGTTGTAGTGGAGCAGCCAATGTAAACGCTTGTTGTATAGATTGCAAGGTGCATACAAGTGGAAAAATTTATATTTTTGTCTATGGATTTATCTCAGGGAAAGTGAGTCTGCATGGGGGAATGGAATAAGGCCCTCTCTGCAAGATTGCATAGGGTGAGGCAAATCTTGCTCTAACAACATCACAACAGTAGATACTCCCAAGCTCTTCTTCGAACGAGTGTGGGTCCATTTTGGGATACCACAAACCATTATCTCTGATTGGGAAAACATGTTCCTCAACACATTTTGGTCGAGTCTCTGGTCACTGTTGGACACCAAGCTCACTAAATCCACTACCTTCCACCCTCAAACCGATGGTCAAATAGAGGTTGTTAATCGGATGATTGTGCACATCCTGTGCATGTATAACTCTAAGCATATGTGCACATGGGATGAGATTCTTGCCTATGTTCAACACAACTACAACATGTCTCTCCATAGCTCCACCACCCATAGACCATTTCAGGTGGGGTTGTGATTCCAACCCTTGGGTCCCCATTGATGTTGCACTACCTCTTGAAACCACACAGACAAAATATTTCCATGCTCAGTTTGAGGCTGACAAAGCCACCATATTCATTGAGAGGATTCAACACATCTTCCAATAGGTGCATGAGATTTTGTAGAAAGCCAATGCTAAGTATAAGAACCGCCATGATCAACATCGGGTACAACACAATTTTCAGGTGGGAGACAAGGTCTGGTTACATTTGCAGAAATAACACCTTACATGGCCCCATCGGAAGGTCCATCCACTTCACGATGGGCCTTACACTATCACCAAGGCTATGGGAGACAATGCTTTTGATCTAAACACTCCCCCCTTCCTTGGCTTGCACCAAGTGTTCAATGTGGACTTCCTCCAGCCATATTTTCCACCATTATTGGACACCTCAGAGATCACAGAACAATTGACACCAAAATAGATCAACCATGACTGCATGGAACTTTCATCCACTGATCAGATAGTGGACACACAAGTCAAGGGAAGTCGCCAACAGAGGATCCAACTTTATCAGGTTGTCAAGGTAGGGAAGCTCCTGCACCAAAGAAAATGACTCACCCAGGGACAAAGTCAACAAAAATTTCCTCACCTTATGGGGTCACTCAATGCAATGGAGACCATTGCTTCCTAAGGGGGGAGGACTGATCTAGGTGGATATTGGTGGCCACCCACCTATTCCAACTAGCTCCTTTTGACAGTTTTAGTTCAGCACATTCTTCTGTAATTCTTTGTAATTGTGGGTTCTGCACTTTTGGGGTTTTTTGAAGCCCTACAAAGCTTCCAAGTGGAGATTGGTGGCCATCCACCTAATCTAACTGGATTATTTTGGAATTTTTCATGTGAGTACATCTTTTTGGACTTCCAGGGTCGTTTTGGGGCCCTAAATAGTGTTTTTTTGGCTTGCCACAGTCAAACTATAGATGGAGTTAGAGTTTGACGTCATAATGTGTATTTCTCGAAGAGACCTTTCTAATGGGCTATCACGTGCCTAAAACGGAGGCCATACGCAAATGTTACAACCCTCGGAAGTTGAGTTACCAACTTACCCATCGAGGCCAACATAAATTTTGGCATTTGATCTCCTAGGGTTAGGTTTATGGATGTCTAGGGTTTTGGAATTCATGAGTAGTGTTAAAAATTCCTCTGGAGCCTCATTGCAATCATTCTTATCAGATGGATGTGTGTAGTAGCCACATCTCTTCTCAGAGATAGCTACCACCATTCGAGCAAGTTGATTTCAATTCTACAATTTTACAATTTCAACCTATTTTATTTATTCAATAAAAATTATTGTTCACTGGATATTTGTTGTTGTTCTCTGTATCTTTGTGTTATTGTATTTATTCTATTATTTATTTTGTTCCTCTCATAAATCTGGATCAATTGGCCTATTACAATTGTAATAGTTTTTTGATATCCTGGAAGTCCAATGTATGGCATATTATGCATCTCCTTTATAACTAAACTTATCAATTCCTGAGAATTGGGAAAATAAACTATGTTCTGAAATAAGAGGATTCCATCCTCTTCCATCTTGTAATCCTTATATTTCTGTTGTATATCATTTTGTTGTAAGATTTCTTTAACTTTCACATAATGTTGATCTGTTGTTACAACCTCTAGAATTGTATTTTTTAAATCTATCATGTACATACTAATGGTTGTAGCATGCATTTTATGCACCCTTATGTTGAGTGCATCAACCACCTTGTTCTCTTTTCCCTTTATGTGATTGATGTCAAATTTATATTCACTAAGAAATTCCATCCATGTATTTTTCCTAGCATTTAGTGTTGGTTGTTCAAACAAGTATTTCAAACCACTAAGGTCTGTCCTTAATTCAAATTTTCTACCCATAAGGTAATGCCTCCACATCCTTAAGGAATGTACTATGTCTGCCAACTCTAAGTCATGTGTGGCATAATTTATTTCATGCTCCTTCAGTTTTTTGGACTCATAACAAATTACATGTCCATTTCGCATGAGGAATCCATCGAGCCCTTCCTTGCATGCATCTGTCCACACAACGAAATCCTCATATGGATTTGCAACCTCTAAAATAGGTGCATTGGTTAGCAAATCGTTTAACCATTGGAAATTGTCTTCACACTTATCACTCCATTCAAACTTTACTCCTTTCTTTGGAAAAGAGCTTATTGGGTGTGCAATCTTGGAGAACCCCGCAATGAACCTCATGTAGTAACCAGCTAGACCCATAAATGATTTAACCTTTGAAATGTTTGTTGGTGATGGGAAAATTTTGATTTCTTCAATCTTTTTTTGATCCATTGTTATTCCATCTTCTAAAATAATGTGACCCAAATAATGGATCTACTTTTTATAAAAAGTGCATTTACTCAATTTGGAATACAATTGGTGCTCTCTTAACACTTGTAGCACCATCCTGAAATGTTTCTCATGCTCCTCCTCTATATTGGAATAGATAAGTATGTCATCCAAGAATACACGGACAAATGTGTATAGTAAATATTTGAACACCCCATTCATCAAACACATAAATGTAGTCGGTGCATTTTTCAACCCAAAAGACAACACTACAAATTCATAGTGTCCATACCTTGTCTAAAAGGTTTTTTTGATGGTGTATTGTTATTCGATTCTAACTTGATGATATCCCAACCTCAAGTCAATCTTGGAGAATATCTTTGCTCCTTTCAGCTAATCAAAAATATTGTCAATCCTTGGAAAAGGATATTTGTTTTTTACCATAACCTTTTTCATCTGTCTAAATTCAATACAGAACCTCAACGTTCCATATTTTTTCTTGAAAAAAATAATTGGGGAACCCCAAGGAGAAACACTTGGGCATATGTATCATTTCTTTAACAACTCTTCTAGTTTCATTTGCAACTCTTTTGTCTCTAGCATGATCAATCTGTAAGGATTCTTGGACACTAGGGAAACTCTGAGCATTAAGTCAATAGAGAAATATGTATCCCTCTTTGGTGGAAATCCTGACAATTCCTCTAATACATATTCAAACTCCTTCAAGACTGGATAATATTAAAGAATTGGCTATTTATCCTTCATTGGATATTCCATATGGGCTGCACATATCTGGCACACTTTTCTAAAAATTATTTTCAGTTGCAATGTTGAAATATCTCGGACAAATATAGGCCTTGGAATATCTTGTACTATTCTTGAACTCCCTTCTTCATGAAGACATGTGAAAACTATTGGCACCCAAAATTTTAGGTTCAATTTTGCGTGCACCAAAGGACATAGAGTGCGCGTCGGATCAAGTTTTTTAGTTGCACGCCAAGATTAAAGTCTACCAAGTGTGCGTCGGTCTGAGTTTTGTCAATGACTTCGGAAACCAAAAAGATGCCTGCCAAAATCAAGAAAGGAATCATCAAGAAAAATCCCCAAACGATTACTGTCAGCAGCATATAGGGACATGTGACGGTCAGAGGATGAGTTGTCCATGAAGTTAATATTACCATTGATACAAAAAAAAATGTGGAGCATTGGCAGACACCAAAAGCATGTGAGGCAGTTTTTTTAGGAAAATGAGTGGAGCAGAGTAGAAAGAGACAATGCTCCCCATTAGAAAAAGCTATAAAAGGAAGCACTAATATAAGAGATAGGGTTAGCCAATGAGACTAGTGAGATGTTGAGGAAAAGTGATTCATTGATTCTTCAATATCAAGCTCGCTCTGAGCCTGCTATAGTGTTGTAATAACTTGAATATATTTTTATGTCTGTATGTGTCTTAGTGTTGAGGAAAGTCATATTGTGGAGTATATTGTAACTATGAGTCTTTAGATAGAGAAGATATGAAGTTCTATGTATTTGATATGTATCTCTCTTGCATAATGTATATCTTTGTTGTGATGGAATGGATCTAGTAATAAATGTGTGATAGTTCTGATCCATTGTTTTTCTATTATGTATGAGTTGAATATGTGTGTATATTTTTTTGATTCTTAGTCCTAATAATCTATCATATATGAGCTACATGGATGCCAATCTTGATGAATTTTTGTGTGTTTAGCCTTCATCCCTATCACAAGACCTTATGGTCTCTATGATTCTCTTTGCATCTCGAGTGAGACCTTCCTCGGCCTTGGTCAAGGATTGATATTCCAATGCTTTGGGGGTTTTATTGGACAACTCTGGATGAACCCTAGGTATAAAATCCCTATCATTAAGAAGGATGCATGAAATCATGGATCAAAACACCCCAAAAATGGTTTTGTTGTTAGGACTTGAACTCGGATCTCTCAGGTGATAGCCGAGTATACTAACCAACTAGACTACAACATACCTAGGTGACAAATTCTGCACCTATTGGATATTGTGGAGTGCCACAACCTTAAAGTAAGATGAAGAGTAGAGAAGTGGTGTGATGAGAAGAAGAGAGGATGCCATGCATAGAAGTAGTGAATTGTTTGGAGAGGGTGATTGTGTGTAAAGTGGCAATGCGCAGATCGGATCGGGAGACAAAGCATGGATTTGTAGTGCACAGGTCAGCCCATGAGACAAAGAACACATTTGTGGTGTGTAGTTAGGACAAGAAAGTAGGGAGCATAGTGTTGTTGTGCCAAACAAAGAGGAAGATGGAGGCTCCCCTAATGGTGAGGGAGACAAATTGCCAATAGTAGATGGTCTTGTACGAATGTAAGTAGATAACTTTCTCGATCACCTCACGAGAAGTTTTAGAAGAAGATGAACCTACCTCCCCTTTGTATCAACCCCCTTGTGCATTTTTATTCAAGAATAAAACACAACCAATAGTGAATAAACTGGGGTATAAGAAAGAGAAGAAGAAGAAAGAAGTGAAGATATGAGTGAAGAAGAAGGTGAAGCCAACAATACTTTACCCCAGGAAATAGTGGTGTGGAAAATTCAATCCCTTGACAGTCATAGAAGTGGAACTAGCTCAAGTTTGAAGATGGAGAATCAAGATAGTACATTGAGACTACCCATATTGGAAAAAATAGGTAAGGATGATACAGAGAAACATTGGTTTACCTGTGAGGTAATATGGTCTGTAAAGAGAATTACAAACAAAACAGCTAAAATTGTGCAACTAGAGACCACATTTAGGGACAAACCTTGATGTGGTACATGAAGTATAATTCTATTGTGTCAATGGGATAGGCAAGGTCCTTGGATGAGATTAATCTAGATCTACTTAGGGAGTTTCAAAATCCTAAGTGAGAATCCAAATGCATTACAAAAATCAAGAAGATCAAACATAAGGAAGGAAAAATCATCTAGGACTATGACCAAAAGTTTAAAATCTTATTGGATAGGATGATGTTCCAAATTCAAGATGTGTAGCACAAAGAATGGTTCATTGTGGGGTTACTCCATTATATCTGAGTCTCACTCACCCAAAAAAAGGTGATGACTCAGGAAGAGGAAGTCCCATTCATGATGCGCTTGAAAGCTACACCTGAAGGTGAAAATACACCAATCAGCTTGGATCAGGTTTAGTCACAACTGGCCAAACTAACGATGCAACTACAAGACATGGAGAATACTAAAGTCATGTGTGATAATTTATGGTCTACCACATGTCTCTTTGAGGGGCATCCCCGAGACCAGTGCCCTATCCTTCCAAATTATGTGGCAATAGGCGTGCCGATTCCATTTTCATATGAGCAGTCAGAATGGTGCAAGATATCTATACAATGGGTCCATGTGCCACCCCGTTGTCCCATTTTGCAAAAGTACCAAAAGATGCTTCACACTCCATTTTGTGAGTTCTATAAATCCATCGACCATGATGTCAATGGTTGTTGCTTGCTCCAGTTAGTGAAATATAATACTTGCAAGGCATTCTGGGTACAGGAGGAGAAAAAAGGTGGTGATTGTAGTGGGGTGGAAAGGGGGAAATACCAAGGAGGTCCTTGAGGTGGATATGGGTGCAGTCGCAAACATATATATGGAAGAGGGGGAGGTAGACCCCCCACATGTTCTAATTGCGGTGATATTGGTCATGTCTCGTGATTTTGTACCAAATTGCATGTTCTCTATGCATATTTCTATATCCCTGAGCATGTCACTGAATATTATCTCGACTTAATGAATAAGTGGGAGGAAAATAAGACAAAATATAACATGTTGCATGTTGATTTGCGCAAGAAAAAGAAGAAGAATGAGGAGGCTAAAATTTGGGTAGTAACCCACAGAGGGGAAAAGACAGGAGTATACTTTGAGCATGTTGAAGGCTCAGGTCAAAAGACAGAAAGAAAAACATGGAGGGAACCTCATCCTCCTCCAAATTTTGATGATTCTCAGCAGAAGAAGTTTCTACGTGATGCACAAAGATCACTAGAAGAAGAAAGAGCACGCAAGGAGCTACAACTCACTACTTAGAGGGAAATTGAAGAGGCACAGATCCGAGAGGAAGTGCATAGGGTGACACAAAGGTCACTAGATGAGGCTCAAATTCGTGAAGAGGTGCAATGGGTGATGTAGAGGTCTCTGGACAAATCTCTTGTGCATGAGGAATTGCATATTGTGACACACAGATCCTTGGAGGAGGGTCGTGTGCATTAAGAAATACAATGTGCGATGAAAATATTGATAAATAAAGCTCACAAACATAATGAGTTGTGATTCACTGAGAAGACGACATTCGAAGAATAATTCTAGGAGGACTTGCAATGTGCACCGTGCGCAGAAGTCTTACATGAACTAGTTTGCAAGGAAGAATCTGAAGACCAAGTAATTTCTTTCTTACAATGTTGTTTGTGCCTTCTAAATGATCTATAAGTTGCAAGTAAGTTAACTTGGATGTTGGCTACTTGCATGAAAGAACAAGTACTAGAGGCTACCATATCCTCTTTTCTTCCAGAAAGAGATTTATGTCAGGTCAGCAAGAAAAATACCACTAGCCAAGAATTTAAGATGACAACCAATCTCAATGTCTACGACATGGATGGAGTCATGTTGGATTTGGGATCCGATGTGAAAAAATTTTCTGAATAAATCCTAGCAAGTGATGGGTAATCCCAAGTTGGTTTGGTCGCCCATCCAGCTCCAATTGGCTAATCAATACAATATCTACCGAATAGGTCGTCTGGAACAAGTTGAAGTCAACATAAAAGGATTGAAAACAAAGGCCGACTTTGAGATCATTGAGATTATGTATGAATTTGATCCATATCCTGCATTATTGGGTATTGACTAGGCCTTTTACAATAATGTAGTGCTAAAATTGAAGAAGTAGTAGATGTCCTTTGAAATAGAAACCCTACATGTGGTCACACCATAAAATCCATACGAAGGTTACCATTGCAATGAGGTCATGTATGAGGATGCACAAAGCTCGGTCATTGAAAATATTTATAAGATCACGAGGCATGGTGAGGACTACATCAACCCCACCACATATGGATAATTAAGCTAGAGATCGTGTCAAATATTATGACATGGATTCTGAGGATGCCATGGAGAGGTGGAACAACAAGTTATATGAAGTATCAACAAGGACGTGCACCCATATCTCTGCAAAAGATCTCGTGGAAGAATTTGGTGTAAGACACCAAACCCCCTAAGTACCTCTTAAAGGGATGGGGTATTAAAATATTACTTTTCCTTAACCATATCTAAGTCTCTTATCGAGGGAATCAACATCTACTACTCGTCAAGAGCTCTCTAATGATCACAATTATTCCCAAATATGAACTATGGAACAAAATTTATGGTCTTCCAAAGTTTTAGGCCTTCTATAATCAATTTGTTTTTTCTTCCACATGGCATCCATGCCACTGTACCAATTTATTTTGGTATTAATGTGTTCTACATGTCACCTTCAAGTGCAACATGGTTGTTGAAGTGCATATTTATGCACTAGTACATATGACCAAATTTGTGATGGTTTTCCATTGATATTTCCACACTTATCCATCACAATTTCCACGAAAGCTGAGGCTTTTTTTCGTCACTATATCCACGATCCAGGTGTTTGTTGAAACATAGAAAAAATTATCTCTCCACATATCATCACTGTTGTTGGGTATTCTACCCTACGGACTAATAAGCTAGGGCTCTAAACTTATACGCAGATCATGACCCTTAAGATTTAACTTTTAACCTTCTACCCAAAATCTCAACCCCTT
>JZKD02S1676021.1:270607-295675 GCA_000966675.3 Picea glauca
ACCAGCGAATGGGTGAATCACCACTTCTACGTGCCATTCATCCGAGTTAGCACCAACACCTCATATGACAATAATGCGCCAAGTGTTAAGTTTAAAAC
This sequence comes from Picea glauca, assembly GCA_000966675.3. Lineage (NCBI taxonomy): Eukaryota > Viridiplantae > Streptophyta > Pinopsida > Pinales > Pinaceae > Picea > Picea glauca. Next base: position 270,706 of record JZKD02S1676021.1, read on the forward strand.
CAACACAGTACCTGCATAAAGTATCGATTCAACGTGCCCATTTAACATTTCAATCAATCGCTTTAATCACAAGGTTTACTGTTAATCCATAGCTCGAGATTCATATAACAACCAACGTATAAGCAAACTTTGCAAATAGCATGCCAAGTATCAATTCATGAGGTTGAATATGATTAACTCATGTGCCTTGAAACTATTGCCATCATACCTTTATGAACTTGCCAATGTATTTGGCGCRTATCATATCATATATGTTTGTATCCMAAGGTCTTAGAACCATACAATAAAATTTGTTTATGTAAGAATCGAGTGAAAGCCCATAGCAAGGATAAAAACAATATGACCAGATCCAATATAATTTTCATAAGATCATAACAAAACGAGTAACCCTTATGCCCAAAGGTTTTAACAATGAAATACATCAAAACGCGTAATCAAGGTAAGATCAAGAACATAAGGTCTGATAAAAACTTTAGCAATCATATGATAAACCAGTGATCAAGTATCAACCGAAGAGGATGACAATCTAATCAGTGAAAAGAAGTGTTTTCACACTTGCAGTTGTGAAAAACTAAAAACGAAATTGAATTGGAATTGTCGCAAAAGATAAGACGAATGTCGATTAGCATAAAGTGACAATGATTTGTCATGATACCGCAAGGGGTGTAGGCAGCTTTTTGAGAGTAATCAAAAAAAAGGGTTGGCTTCCAACAGCTTCCCTCATGGATTCTGCGTGCTACCATGTAGTTTCTTCAGCACTGTAGCAAGTCCATTGAACCTTTACAAAGATGATGGATTTATTCCTGAGAACTTTGACTTTTTGGTCTAGGATGTGCACTGGTTCCACTTGGAAATCCCCTCCGTGATCTTCCTGGATCACATTTTAATCAATCACATGATTAGGATCAGGTACATACTTTTTTAATAAAGACACATGGAACATGTTATGAATTTCCATGGATGCAGGTGATGCTAGAATGTATGCAACTAGTCCTACCTTTTCTAAGACCTCAAAAGACCCACAATATCTCACTGCCAACTTTGGGAAATTTCCCAATTTTAGCAAGCTTCTCTTGGATTTAACTTTTAAAAAAACATGTTCTCCTACTTTGAATTCTCTATGTGTTCTTCTTTTATCAACATAACTATTTTTCCTATATTATGCAACTTTCAAATTCTTCCTGGTCTTTACCATCTATTCTTCCATTTCCCTTAATAATTTTGTCCCAATCACAGGTATGTCTACTAGGTTATCCCAACTTACTAGTGTGTTTCATTTTCTACCATATAATGCTTCAAATAAGCTCATCTTCAATGATTCATGATACTCATTATTGTAGGAAAACTCAACTAAATGGATATAGTCCTCCCACCTAGAAGGTTTTTCCATTACATACATTCTCAACATATCCTCAATTATCTGATTAATTCTCTCTATCTTCTCATGTGACTCTAGGTGATATGATGTACTGAAATTTTAACTTGTCCGAAATCCCTTAAAAAAACCCTTCCAAAAATTGGAAGTGAACTTGGGATATCAGTCTGACACTATTGGCTTAGGCACGCCATGTAGCCCAACAATTTCTCTCATGTAAATTCATGTAATATTGGTTTCCTTATGAGTTACTTTTACTAGAATGAAATGTGCAAAATTTGTAATCTTTCCCACCACTAGCATGATGGAATCATGTTAACTTGTTGTCCTGGGAAATTTGGTAATGAAATTGATAGTAACAAATTCCCATTTCCATTCAGGAATGGGCAATGGTTGCAAAAATATCCTTGGATGTATGTGCTCCACCTCTATCTTCTGACATTCAGTGCATCTATCCAAATAATCAATGACATATTTCTTCATACCAGGCCAAAAATATTGGTGATCCAGGTGGATATTGGTGGCCACCCACCTATTCCAACTAGCTCCTTTTGGCAGTTTTAGTTCAACACGTTCTTCTGTAATTCTTTGTAATTGTGACTTCTACACTTTCATAGCTATCTGAATCCCTACACAGATGCTAGGTGGATATTGGTGGGCACCCACCTAATCCAACTGGCTTATTTTGGAAGTTTTCATGTCAATAGATCTTTTTGTACTTCCAAGGCCGTTTTGGGGCCCTAAACAGTGTTTTTTTTGGATTTCCACAGTGAAACTATCAACATAGTTAGAGTTTGACGGCATAATTTGTAGTTCTTAAAGAGACCTTTCCAATGGGATATCACTCACCTAAAACAGAGGTTGTATGCAAAAGTTACAACCCCGGGAAGTTGAGTTACCAACTTACCCATTGGGGCCCACATAACGTTTGGTGTTTCATCTCCTAGGGTTAGGTTTTTGGATGTCTAGGGTTTTTCAATTCATGAGTAATGTTAAAAAATAATTTGGAGCCTCATTGTAATTATTCTGCTCAAAAAGATGTGTGTAGCAGCCACATCTCTTCTCAGAGACAACTACCACCATTCGAGCAATTAAGCAAGTCGTTTTCAATTCTACAGTTTTACAGTTTCAGCCTATTTTATATATTCAATAGAAGTTATTGTTCATTGGATATTTGTTGTTGTTCTCCATATCTATGTGTTATTATATTCAGTCTGTTATTCATTTAGTTCCACTCATAAATACATATCAGTGGTATCAGATCATTTTGCTCTTCATTTATTTTTCTTCGTGCATGTACTCGACAAGATATGGGTACAAGAAGTTGGGACTCGAACTAGTCGAGCCCTTTCAATATCGGTCGTGCCGATCCTGACAACATCCCATGGGGGATGAGAAGAAAGATGATGGAGTAGGATATCCTTTTAAAATATTGCTTGATGAATCCCTTGCATGACAAAGGAACGAGATGATGGACAACTTTGAACAGATCCTTCGATGATTTCGCACAGGAGACGCATCTTCATCAAGTGGCCATGTAACTGCCTTCAAGGTACAAGTAATTTTTTTATATTTCATTATTTGAAGGACTGATAGATGTGGATTTTGTAGATAAATGGCTGATTTTGATCAAAGGGTATTTTTTGGTCCACAATTTTTTCGACATGGAAAAGATTACTTTTTGCACTCCTCAAGGTCGTCCCCCATGTTAAGGACCAGTGGGATACTTACTATGAGAAAAGGGCCATAGAGGAATATGAAATATTTGCGGTCACCCCCACATGGGATTCCTTCAGAGATTCCATTAAAGAATAATACTACCCTAATGGAAGATACGAGGACCAGTACACAATATGGACAATGTTGTGTCAGGAAAGGGACCCGACAATACCAAATTTCACCAATATTTTTCATACCCTGTGCACCAAATTGGGTATCAAAGACTCTAAATGACATGTGGTGTTCAAATACCATAGTTGTCTGCATATATAAATTCATACAAAAAGGGAGTTTCTTGACATCACATCACTGGGTATGACTTATAGATATGTTTTCAAGATCAAGCAGAAGAGGCGAGAATTTGGATCTGAAAACTCCTCATAGACGAAGTAGGGAAAAGGTGGCCCCAACCCACAAAACAAGGGACAGAGAAAAGATGGTTACTCTCAGGACAACCATTCCAAGCCACAACACAAGAAGGGTAATGAGAAGTCAAAGAAGGACACGAGAAAGTAGTGTGAATACCATAAAATCCCTTGGCACAACACTGAATAATTTCACTCCAAGCAGTCACTGGTGGCGGAGCTAAAAGCTTCTCAGTCAGAGGCAGATACTGACTCTGAATCAAAACTAGAAGGAGGGAAGTAGATTATCAATTTCAAACCTAGTGCCACTGTCTCTACCACCAAATTCCAACCAAGTGAATCAGAAGAACCAGAGGAAGGGTAATGCCTCTTTCACTCACAGATGTGGGTAAAGGGGGCTCCACTTCATTTCATTGTCAATAGAGGAATTCATAAGAATCTGATCTTAGTAGAGGTAGTCAAGCGGTTGGACCTTCTAATGACATTGCACCTGCATCCCTACACCATCGGTTGGCTTTGCCAAGGAAGAGATATTTGCTTCAGCCAACAATGACATCTGCCCTATGGCATCAAGCCCTTCAAAGATGAGGTATTGTGTGATTTTTCTCCCCTTGAATTTTGTGATGTTCTTTTAGGACAACCATATTTGTGGAAGTGACATGTTGTGTATGATTCTATACCTTGTAGTGTTATTATTACTTTGGGTAGGAAATTATACATGATACCAGAGGTAGCGCCACCTACCACTATTTCTTTAATCTCTGCTAAGCAATGTAGTAAGGTCATTTCATAGACCGAGAAGTTCGTCTTCTTTGTGATATGTGTTCATAGTAAGCAGAAGGTCGATGCCACATCCATAACATCTACATAGAGACTCTCTTTGCAATGGAATAAAGTGGATGGAATCATGAAAGAGTACAGAGACATCTTCTCCTCACCCACCGAGGTACCGATGCACTTCCAAGTCAAGCATCCAATTTATCTAACCCCCTATGTACCTCTTCCTAATGGACCATTTTATCATCGCTCCCTGATGGAAAATGATGAAATAAAGCATCATATCCAAGAGTTTCTTCAAAAGGGGCACATCAAACCCATCTCCTCCCTTGCACAAGCCCAATTTTACTGGTGCAGAAGAAATACGGGACCTAGCGGCTCTGCATTGATTACAGAGCATTAAAAAAAAACCATAGTCAATAATCGGTACCTAATTCCCCGAATTGATGACATTCTTGACCAACTCAAGGGGGCCAAGTTCTTCAACAAGATTGACCTAAAGTCTGGCTACCACCAGGTTCACATCGAATCGAATGATGTATGAAATATATATTTCAAATCTAAAGAAGGTCTCTTCAAATGGTTGGTCATTCCCTTTGGCATAACAAATGCACCAACAACTTTCATGAGGTTGATGGATGATGTATTGAGACCCTTCACCAACTCTTTTGTGGTGGTATATATGGATGACATATTCATCTTCAATATAACTTTGGAGGAGCACATGTAACATATTCAATAGGTTTTAAGAACTCTACGGTAGCACAAGCTATATGCCAACATGGAAAAATGATCCTTTGGTATGAAAAGGGTCCAATACTTAGGATACATTGTTGATGAACATTAGGTACATGTGGATCTAGCTACGATCCAATTCATCTATGACTGGCCATCCCCGACCACACTAACTAAGCTTCGAAGCTTCTTGGGACTTGACAACTTCTACCAACAATTCATGTTGGGATTCTCCCATATTGCATGGGCCCTTAGCCAATTGAGCAAGGGTGGTGGAAAGGAAAATTTCATGTGGGGTTTTCACATGGGGGAAGGCACAACAATGAGAATTTGATGATATGAAGAATCACTTGTGCTCATCTACAGTACTCTCCATACCCAATCTGCAACAACTGCTCGATATTGATATTGATGCATCTGACTATGTTGTAGGTGTAGTTATCACTCAAGATGGTCATTCGATAGTGTACCATAGTGAGACACTCTCATATATTGTCTATAAATACCCCAGTTGTGATAAGGAAATGTATTATGTTGTACAATCATGTCGTCAATGGAAACATTACATAGGGGAAGTTGCATAATTACCCCCATAAAAAGTGGTCCACATACCTGTAGTAGTTCCATCTCAACATCAAGTATAAGACATGCAGCACAAATTATGTCGTTGACTACCTCAGTCAACCTCTCGTGGCTGCACTCACCGATGTGCTCCATTTCTGTGGGCATGAGGCATCTGAGTGGCCCCAAATTTATCAGCAAGATCCTGAATTCTCCACCATCTATAATATCTTGGGTACATGCGTGAATGTAACCAATTTTCACACTTAGGACATATTATTATGCCATCTGTGCCACCTCTGTGTTCCTACAAGCGATTGTACAAAGATGATTTGGGAGGCTCACTATAGTCGTATGGAGGGACATTTTGGTGTGGAGAAAACTGTGGTCATTCTACAGAAACATTTTTATTGGCCAAAACTTCGATAGGATGTCATCAAGTATATCAGATCTTGCACTACATGTGCCATTTCCAATCCAGCCATCAATAAGCAAGGCGTATACACCCCTCTTCCTAATCCCAAAAGGCCTTGGGAATCCATCTCAATGGATTACATGTCTGGAATTCCCACCACCAAGAAATCCAATGATTATGTATTTGTGGTGGTTGATCAGTTTTCAAATATGGCCATTCTCACAACCTGCAAGAAGAGAATTTGTTATGAGGAAAATCTCTCTATGGCTAGGGTGAACCACAACATACGAAAATCAATGTAGAAATCAACTCTATCCCAAAAACATGCTATATAAACCAATGTGCAAGTGAGATAAGAAAGGGACCTACCTCATCCAAATGTTTGATGATGTCCACCGTTGAGCACTTTGACCCAAAGCTTTATACCCGCAACAAGTTCTCAACAAACAAGCAGAGAAATCATATAGTGATAATATAAAAGGTTAACACATTAGATAGCATAATCCATTAATATACAAAACAAGCATGCCCGTGGATAATAACTCATATATTCATAAGATATCAATTGGATGAGAAATGAGTATTTCTATTAATAAATCATCAGCAGAAGTGAAAATTTTACAGACTTCTGTGTCGGCACGGTTTGGAATCAAGAAACTGAGTTCCTTCCAACTGGGCCTCCACCACTTCAATCCTCCACCAAAGACAAGCTCATATAAGGGAGACAAAGAGGTTCTCCATCAATAAGGGAAGAGATTGGGGGCTGAACACTGTGTTCAAAATTAAAGGAAAAAGGGATGTAGATTCAATATGAAGTAAATAATTTCTCCAGAGTAACTTTGCTCTCAAAGTTGAATTCTCTCCCCTTTTCCATAGCTCGGAATTGGGCTATTTATGGCCTTCAAAATGAAACTGAAGGGCCGAGTCAGAATGTTTATAGTATATGGAAGGCCAAGGATCATATATCTCATGTCGTGACATGGAAACCTGACATTTAATTTTGATTTTCTGGCACAAATCCCAATGTATGCGGGTTGTAGTGGGCAGCCAACGTAAACATTTGTTGTCTAGATTGCAAGGTGCGTACAAGTGGAAAAATTTATATTTTTGTCTATGGATTTATCGATCAGGGAAAGTGAGTCTTCATGGGGGAATGGAATAATGCCCTCTCTGCAAGATTGCATAGGGTGAGGCAAATCTTTCTCTAACAACAGCATAGCAGCAGATACTCCCAAGCTCTTCTTCGAACGAGTGTGGGTCAATTTTGGGATACCACAGACCATCATCTCTGATTGGGAAAACATGTTCCTCAACACATTTTGGTCAACTCTCTGGTCACTGTTGGACACCAAGCTCACTAAATCCACTGCCTTCCACCCTCAAACTGATGGTAAAACAGAGGTCGTCAATCAGATGATTGTGCACATAATGTGCATGTATAATTCTAAGAATATGTGCACATGGGATGAGATCCTTGCCTATGTTCAACAAAACTACAACATGTCTCTCCATAGCTCCACCATCCATAGCCCATTTCAGGTGGGGCTGAGATTCCAACCCTTGGGTCCCATTGATGTTGCACTACCTCCTGCAACCACACAGACAAAATATTTCCATGTTTAGTTTGAGGCTGACAAAGCCACCATATTCATTGAGAGGATTCAACACATCTTCCAATAGGTCCATGAGATTTTGTAGAAAGCTAATGCTAAGTATAAGAAGCGCCATGATCAACACCAGGTACAACACAATTTTCAGGTGGGAGACAAGGTCTGCTTACATTTACAGAATTAACACCTTACATGGCCCCATTGGAAGCTCCATCCACTTCACTATGGGCCTTACACTATCAACAAGGCTATGGGAGACAATGTTTTTCATCTAAACACTCCACCCTTCCTTATCTTGCATCGAGTGTTCAATGTGGACTTCCTCCAGCCATATTTTCCACCATTATTGGACACCTCAAAGATCGAAAAACAATTGACACCAAAAGATATCAACCATGAATGCATGGAACATGCATCCGCTAATCAGATAGTGGACACACAGGTCAAGGGAACTCGCCAACAGAGGATCCAGCTTTATCAGGTTGTCAAGGCAGGGAAGCTCCTGCACCAAGGAAAATGACTTACCCAGGGACAAATGCAACAAAAATTTCCTCACCTTATGGGGTCACTCAATGCAATGGAGACCATTGCTTCCTAAGGGGGGAGGACTGATCTAGGTGGATATTGGTGGCCACCCACCTATTCCAACCATCTCCTTTTGACAGTTTTAGTTCAGCAAGTTCTTCTGTAATTCTTTGTAATTGCGGGTTCTACACTTTTGGGGTTGTCTGAAGCCCTATAGAGCTTTCAAGTGGACATTGGTGGTTGTCCACCTAATCCAACTAGCTTATTTTGGAAATTTTCATGTGAGTACATCTTTTTGTACTTCCAGGGTCGTTTTGGGGCCCTAAACAGTGTTGTTTTGGCTTGCCACAGTCAAACTATAGACAGAGTTAGAGTTTGATGATAAAATGTGTAGTTCTCGAAGAGAACTTTCCAATGGGCTATCATGTGCCTAAAACAGAACTCGTACGCAAATGTTACAACCTTGAGAAGTTGAGTTACCAACTTACCCATCGAGGCCCACATAAATTTTGGCATTTGATCTCCTAGGGTTAGGTTTATGGATGTCTAGGGTTTTGGAATTCATGAGTAGTGTTAAAACGGCCTCTAGAGCCTCATTGTAATCATTCTTCCCAGATGGATGCATGTAGCAGCCACATCTCTTCTCAGAGATAGCTACCACCATTCAAGCAAGTTGATTTCAATTCTGCAATTTTACAGTTTCAACCTATTTTATTTATTCAATATAAGTTATTGTTCACTGGATATTTGTTGTTGTTCTCTGTATCTCTATGTTATCGTATTTAGTCTGTTATTTATTTCGTTCCTCTCCTAAATCCGAATCAATTGGCCTATTACAATTGTAATAGTTTTATGATATCCTGGAAGTCCAATGTATGGCATATTATGCATCTCCTTTATAACTAAATTTATCAATTCCTGAGAATTGGGAACATAAACTATGTTCTAAAATAAGAGGATTCCCTCCTCTTCCAGCTTGTAATCCTTATATTTCTGTTGTATATCATTTTGTTGTAAGCTTTCTCTAACTTGCACATAATGTTGATATGTTGTTACAACCTCTAGAATTGTATTTTTTAAATCTATCATGTACATACAAATGGTTGTAGCATGCATTTTATGCACCCTTATGTTGAGTGCATCAATCACCTTGTTCTCTTTTCCCTTTATGTGCTTGATGTCAAATTTATATTCACTAAGAAATTCCATCCATGTATTTGTCTTAGCATTTAGTGTTGGTTGTTCAAACAAGTATTTCAAACCACTATGGTTTGTCCTTAATTCAAATTTTCTACCCATAAGGTAATGCCTCCACATACTTAAGGAATGTACTATGGCTACCAACTCTAAGTCATGTGTGGCATAATTTATTTAATGCTCCTTCAGTTTTTTGGACTCATAACAAATTACATGTCCATTTCACATAAGGAAAACATCGAGCCCTTCCTTGCAGGCATCTATGCACACAACGAAATCCTCATATGGATTTGCAACCTCTAAAATAGGTGTGTTGGTTAGAAAATCGTTTAACCACTGGAAATTGTCTTCACACTTATCACTCCATTCAAACTTTACTCCTTTCTTTGGCAAAGAGCTTATTGGGTGTGCAATCTTGGAGAACCCCGCAATGAACCTCCTGTAGTAACTAGCTAGACCCATAAATGATTTAACCTTTGAAATGTTTGTTGGTGATGGGCAACTTTTGATTTCTTCAATATTTTTTTGATCCACTGTTATGCCATCTTCTAAAATAATGTGACCCAAATAATGGATCTACCTTTTATAAAAAGTGCATTTACTCAATTTGGAATACAATTGGTGCTCTCTTAACACTTGTATAACCATCCTAAAATGTTTCTCATTCTCCTCCTCTATATTGGAATAGATAAGTATATCATCCAAGAATACAAGGACAAACGTGTCTAGGAAATATTTGAACACCCCATTCATCAAACACATAAATGTAGTCAGTGCATTTTTCAACCCAAAAGACACCACTACAAATTCATAGTGTCCATACCTTGTCTGAAAGGTTTTTTTGATGTTGTATTGTTATTTGATTCTAACTTGATGATATCTCGACCTCAAGTCAATCTTGGAGAATATATTTTCTCCTTTCAGCTAATCAAAAATATTGTCAATCCTTGGAAAACGATATTTATTTTTTACCATAACCTTGTTCATCTATCTGAATTCAATACACAACCTCAATGTTCCATATTTTTTCTTGAAAAAAATAATTGGGGAACTCCAAGGATAAACACTTGGGCATATGTATCATTTCTTTAACAACTCTTCTAGTTTCATTTGAAACTCTTTTAGCTCTAGCATGATCATTCTGTAGGGTTTCTTGGACACTAGGGCAGCTCTAAGCATTAAGTCAATAGAGAAATAGGTATCCTTCTTTGGTGGAAATCCTGACAAATCCTCAAATACACCTTCAAACTCCTTCAAGACTGGATAATCTTAAAGACTTGGCTATTTATCCTTGATTGGATATTCCATATGGGCTGCATATATCTGGCACACTTTTCTAAAAATTATTTTCAGTTGCAATGCTAAAATATCTCAGACAAATATAGGCCTTGGAATACCTTGTACTATTCTTGAACTCCCTTCTTCATCAAGACATGTAAAAATTGTTGGCACCCAAAATCTTGGGTTCAGTTTTGCGTGCGCCAAAGCACATAGAGTGCATGTCAAATCAATTTTTTTAGTTGCATGCCAAGATTACAGTCTACCAAGTGTGCATCGGTTTGAGTTTTTTCAATTACTTCGGAAACCAAAAAGATGTCTGCCAAAATCAAGAAAGGAATCATCGAGAAAAATCCCCAAATGATTACTATCAGCAGCATATAGGGGCATGTGACGGTCAGAGGATGAGTTGGCCATGAAGTTAATATTACCATTGATACAAAAATTTTGTGTGGAGCATTGGCAGACACTAGAAGCATGTGAGGCATTTTTTTTAGTAAAATGAGTGGAGCAGAGTAGAAAGAGACAATGCTCCCCATCAGTGAAATCTATAAAAGGAAGCACTAATATAAGAGATAGGGTTAGCCGGTGAGACTAGTGAGATGTTGAGGAAAAGAGATTCATTAATTCTTCAGTATCAAGCTCGCTCTGAGCCTGTTATAGTGTTGTAATAACTTGAATATAATTTTATGTTTGTATGTGTCTGAGTGTTGACGAAAGGCATATTGTGGAGTATATTGTAACTATGAGTATTTATATAGAGAAGATATGAAGTTATATGGATTTGATATGTATCTCTCTTGCGCAATGTATATCTTTGTTGTGATGGAATGGATCTAGTAATAAATGTGTGATAGTTCTGATCCATTATTTGTCTATTATGTATGAGTTGAATATGTGTGTATATTTTTTTAATTCTTAGTCCTAATAATCTATTAGATATGAGCTACATGGATGCCAATCTTGATGAATTTTTGTGTGTTTAGCCTTCATCCCTATCACAAGACCTTATGGTCTCTATGACTCTCTTTGCATCTTGGGTGAGACCTTCCTCAGCCTTGGTTGAGGATTGATATTCCAGTGCTTTGGGGGTTTTATTGGACAACTCTAGATGAACCCTGGGTCTAAAATCCCCATCATTAAGAAGGACGCGTGAAATCATGGATCAAAAAACCCAAAAAATGGTTTTGTTGTTAGGACTTGAACTCGGGTCTCTCAGGTGAGAGTCAAGTATCCTAACCAACTAGACTACAACATACCTAGGTGACAAATTCTGCACTTATTGGATATTGTGGAGTGCCACAACCTTAAAGTAAGATGAAGAGTAGAGAAGTGGTGTGATGAGAAGAAGAGAGGATTTCATGCATAGAAGTAGTGCATTCTTTGGAGAGGGTGACTATGTGTAAAGTGGCAATGCGTAGATCAGACCGGGAGACAAAGCATGAATTTGTAGTGCACAGGTCATCCCAGAAGACAAAGCACACATCTGTGGTGCGTAGTTAGGACAAGAAAGTAGGCCGCATAGTGTTGGTGCGCCAAAATAAGAGGAAGATGGAGGCTCCCCTAGTGGTGAGGGAGACAAATTGCCAATCGTAGATGGTCTTGTGCGAATGTAAGTAGATAAATTTCTCGATCACCTCACGAGAATTTTTAGAAGAAGATGAACCTACCTCCCCTTTGTATCAACCCCCTTGTGCATTTTTATTCAAGAAGAAAACACAACCAATAGTGAATAAATTGGGGTATAAGAAAGAGAAGAAGAAGAAAGAAGCGAAGATATGAGTGAAGAATAAGGTGAAGTCAACAATACTTTACCCCAGGAAATAGTGGTATGGAAAATTCAATCCCTTGACAGTCATAGAAGTGGAACTAGCTCAAGTTTGAAGATGGAGAATCAAGATAGTACATTGAGACTACCCATATTGGAAAAAATAGGTAAGGATGATATAGAGCAACATTGGTTTACCTGTGAAGTAATATGGTCTGTAAAGAGAATTACAAACAAAACAACTAAAATTGTGCAACTAGAGACCACATTCAAGGACAAACCTTGATGTGGTACATGAAGTATAAGTCTATTGTGGCAGTGGGACAGGAAAGGTCCTTGGATGAGATTAAGTGAAGTCTACTTAGGGAGTTTCAAAATCCTAAGTGAGAATCCAAATGCATTACATAAATCAAGAAGATCAAACATAAGGAAGGAGAAATCGTCCGAGACTATGACCAACAGTTTAAAATCTTATCGGATAGGATGATGTTCCAAATTCAAGATGTGTAGCACAAAGAATGGTTCATTGTAAGGTTACTCCATTATATCTGAGTCTCTCTCACCCAAAAAATGGTGATGACTCAGGAAGAGGAAGTCCCATTCGCGATGCGCTTGAAAGCTACACCTGGATGTGAAAATACACCAGTCAGCTTGGATCAGGTTTAGTCATAACTGGCCAAACTAATGATGCATCTGCAAGACATGGAGAAGACTAAATTCATGTGTGATAATTTATGGTCTACCACATGTCACACTGAGGGGCATCCCCGAGACCAGTTCCCTATCCTTCCAAATTGTGTGGTGACAGGCGTGCCAATTCCATTTTCATATGAGTAGTCAGAATGGTGCAAGATATGTATACAATGGGGCCATGTGCCACCCCATTGTCCCACTTTGAGAAAGTACCAAAATATGACTCACACTCCATTCTATAAGTTCTATAAATCCATTGACCATGATGTCAATGGTTGTTTCTTGCTCCAGTTAGTGAAATACAATACCTACAAGGCATTCTGGGTACAGGAGGAGAAAAAAGGTGGTGATTGTAGTGGGGCAGAAAGGGGAAAATACCAAGGAGGTCCTTGAGGTGGATATGGGTGCAGTCACAGCCACGGATATGGTGGAGGGGGAGGTAGACCCCCCACATGTTTTAATTGTGGTGATATTGGTCATGTCTCGGGATTTTGTACCAAATTTCACATGCTCTATGCATATTGCTATATCCTTGAGCATGTCACTAAATAATATCTCAACTTAATGAATAAGTGGGAGGAAAATAAGACCAACTATAACATGTTGCATGTCAATTCATGCAAGAACAAGAAGAAGAACGAGGAGGCTGAAATTTGGGTAGTAACCCACAGAGGGGAAAAGACATGAGTAGACTTTGAGCATGTCGAAGGCTCGGGTCAAAAGACAGAAACAAAAATAAGGAGGGAACCTCATCCTCCTCCAAATTTTGATGATTCTCAGCAGAAGAAGTTTCTACGTGATACACAAAGAGCACTAGAAGAAGAAAGAGCACACAAGGAGCTGCAACTCACAACTCAGAGGGAAATTGAAGAGGCAAATATCTGAGAGGAAGTGCATAGGGTGACACAAAGGTCGCTAGATGAGGCTCAAATTCGTGAAGAGGTGCAGTGGATGATGTAGAGGTCTCTGGACAAATCTCTTGTGTGTGAGGAATTGTAGCATGCGACACACAGATCCTTGGAGGAGGGTCATGTGCATTAAGAAATACAATGTGCAATCAAAATATTGATAAATAAAGCTCGTAGACATAATGAGTTGTGATAAACTGAGTAGACAACATTTGAAGAATAATTCTAGGAGGGGTTGCAATGTGCACCGGGCACAGTTGTTTGTTCCTTCTAAATGATCTATAAGTTGCAAGTAAGTTAACTTAGATGTTATCTACTTGCATGAAAGAACAAGTACTAGAGGCTACCATATCCTCTTTGCTTCCAGAAAGAGATGTATGTTAGGTTAGCGAGAAAAATTCCACTAGCCAAGAATTTAAGATGACAACCAATCTTGTTGTCTACGACGTGGATGGATTCATGTTGGATTTGGGATCCAATGTGAACATTTTTTCTGAATAAATCCTAGGAAGTGATGGGTAATCCCAAGTTGGTTTGGTCACCCATCCAGCTCAAATTGGCTAATCAATACAAGATCTGCCCAATAGGTCATCTAGAAAAGGTTGAAGTCAACATAAAAGGATTGAAAACAAAGGCCGACTTTGAGGTCATTGAGATTATGTATGAATTTGATCCATATCCTGCATTATTGGGTATTGACTAGGCCTTTTACAATAATGTAGTGCTAAACTTGAAGAAGTGGTAGATGTCCTTTGAAATAGAAACCTTGCACGTGGTCACACCATAAAATCCATATGAAGGTTACCATTTCAATGAGGTCGTGTATGAGGATGCATGAAGCTCGATCATTGAAAATATTTATAAGATCACGAGGCGCGGTGAGGACTACATCAACCCCACCACATATGGATAATTAAGCTAGAGATCGTGTCAAATATTATGACATGGATTCTAAGGATTCCATGGAGAGGTGGAACAACAAGTTATATGAAGTATCAACAAGGAGGTGCACCCATATCTCTACAAAAGAGCTCGTGGAAGAATTTGGTGTAAGACACCAAACCCCCTAAGTGCATTTTAAAGGGATGGGGTATTAAAATTTTACTTTTCCTTAACCATATCTAAGTCTCTTGTCAAGGGAATAAACGTCTACTACTCGTCAAGAGCTCTCTAATGATCACAATTATTCCCAAATATGAACTATGGAACAAAATTTATGGTCTTCCAAAGTTTTAGGCCTTCAACAATCAATTTGGTTTTGCTTCCACATGGCATCCATGCCACTGTACCAATTTGATGTGGTATTAATGTGTCCTACATGTCACCTTCAAGCACAACATGGTTGTTGATGTGCATATCGACACACTAGTAAATATGACCAAATTTGCGACGGTTTTTCATTGATATTGCCACACTTATCCATTGCAATTTCCACGAAAGCCGAGACTTTTGTTCGTCGCTTTAATTTCATCTCTATATCCACGATCCAGTTGTTCGTAGAAACATCGACGAAATTATCTCTCCACATGTCATAACCATCAATTTCGGTTAACCCTGTGCATCGTCGAAATTACAACCAAACTTCGTCGCAATTACAACGAACAACCATGGCAATTACGAAGAAACTTTGTTGCAATTGCGACGAAAATTTATGCCAAGACAAAAACTTACGACGCAGATGTTGTATGTGCGACGAAAAACTGTGGAAACTTGCGACAAAAATCCATGGAAATAGCGACGAAAATGTATGTCAAGACCAAACTTGTGACGAAGATGTTGTATGTGCAACGAAAAACCATTGCAAATTGCGTCGAACTTTCGTCCCTATTGCCATAGTTGTTCAAAATAAAAAATTTGTTCCGACGAACTATCGTCGATATTGTGACAATGACTTTAAGTTTTAAAAAAAAAATTACATGAGATATGGTATTACCATATTACATTCTAATATGGCATTACCATATTATAATGTAATATGGTAATGCCATATTACAATGTAATATGGCATTACCATATTACATTCTAATATGGTAATGCCATATTAGAATGTAAGATTAGAATGTAATATGGTAATACCATATTACATTGTAATATGGTAATTGTTACACATCAAAATTACTCACTTTGATAGTGTCACAAGTGTCATCATTACAAAGGTCGCAAGTGTCGCATTTTTCTCGAAAGGTCGCAAGTGTCTCATGTTTCTCACAAGTGTTAAGGAAGCATACTACCATGATGCCTATGTCGTGCCTATAACGACATGAAAAGGACACTTGAAACACCTCAAAAATTTGATTTGGAAGAGGAGAAATGAGACAGCATGCGTGCAAACCTTTTTCCATCTGAAATCACCTCAAAAACTGAGTTTTTGGGGGGGAGCGCTCCCCCTTACACTATCTCAGAGTGTCGATGCTCCCCCTTACACTGTCAGGGAGCATTATAACGCTCCCCTGGACCTTTTGAGGGAGTGTTATAGATTTTGAAAGTGTTGGCGCCCCCCTAAAGCCTACTAGGGAGCGCTACAGTGCTCTGATGGCCCTTTTGAGGGAGCACTACCTATTCTGGGCAGTTGTTAAGCTGTTGAGATGAATGTAGGAAGCATATTTTCATTCTTGGAAGGTAGTTGGATTCAAATCCCTAGTCCATCCATGATCTTAGGGTAGGTCCTCAACTGAAGGTGGAAAATCCTCAACTTCCCCAAGGATATCTCAAGTGGTTAAAGCCTCTCCAAGGCTATATAAGCAAGCTTTCTAATGGCGAAAGGGGATTGAAAATGGAGAATCACACCAAACTTATGATATCATAAGTGGTGCTAGAAGGGGAAGAAATGCTAGTATGAAACTTATGATCTTGGAGAAAATACGCAATCATCCAAAGGAGAGTGATCAGTGAAGTTGTTGTTGTCCAGGTTGTGGATCTTTCAGGCAAGGGTTAGACGAAGGGGACTCAACGAAGTTGTCGCATTCACATCTACGATTGTAAGTACTACTATCGTTATTCTCATCAATATGACACACTTGGCCTATTTCTTTCTAGTTTGTGTCTAATGTTACATGAAATTATCATTAACTGATAGATCTGTTTTCAAGCTAATATCAATAGAGTAGGAAGTGGTTGTATCTCATTTTGTCCACAAGATCCAGCGAGAAGCAAAAGGATCGAAGCGCAACTAGGAGCGTACAGGGACAAATGTCGATAAAGAGGTACCTCTGTCATCCTTCCTTCTCATGTGTTAGTTTAGATATATTTGAAAGGAAGTCAGTGTCCACATTAAGAATTTTCTGTCTAGAGTTAAGGTCAAGCTCTCAGAGGTGATCTACCTGTCCGCAGGGAGATTTTCCTACAACAGAAACTCGCGACTCCACTGGGGAGATAGCCTCAAATCAAAACTTCTTGTTTCAATTTTATCCTCATTGACCTTATTCTATCCCTTGATTGTTTCAGACCTAGTTCACTCCTCTTTTGATTGGTTTCATGAGTTGATTGGCTCCTTACCACATCACACTCAGCATAATTGTCGGAATTGAATTGCAATTTTTTGATTTTTTGACATTTTTTGGGAGTTTTAGACCCTGGTGCCCCTGTCCTAGTGTTAACAGAGTTCTAGTGCTCCCCCATACCCTTTCACGGAGCGCTATAATGCTCCTTGCCTTTGGAAACAAAGCACCAGCCCTTTTTGGCCCAAAAAACCTTCCAGAATTGTTTTTTCTAGGTTTTGCCTCTGTGTCTTCTCTGCTGAGTAACCTTGTGAGCCAATGTTTCTTCCCTTTCAGCCTTGACATCTGTCTTTTTCTTGAAGAATAAACATCGTACTACTTGGATTTTGTATCCTTCTTCACTATTGTTATTGGTTTTTTTGTTGATTGGAGTTTGAGACCCATGCATTGTTCTTCTCTTCTCATCAACTGAGTGAAAACCCTGGTGAAGGTCGTCAAAGGCCTACAGACCTCTTCATCTTTATTATAGTCAAGATCATTGTTCTTCAACCTTTTATTTTTGAGTTTGAAGTTTGTTTTTTTTCTTTTATTGTTTCATTTCTTTCACTTTTCGTTTTAATTGCAATGAAAGGGTGTATTGTTTGTATGACTTTTGCTTGTGCTAGTTTGATTTTCATTCATACAAGACAATAATTAGAAAGATGAGCATCGTGTTGAATTAATCATTATCCATATGCAAATAATGAAAGGCATCTTCATGATTGATTGTGCATGTTAGAAGGCATCTCAAAAGTTTTAGCATTGCATCAGGATTTGATTGAGAAAAAGAATTGTTTGAGGACATTCATTAATTGTGCTTGTTAGTGAAAAGGACTTTCTCTCTCCCTTAGATAGATGTTCATCAAAAGGAAATGATTTCTTATCATATTTGATGCACTCTTTGGGTCTGATTTATAAATCCATTCGTTTCACTTCCATGCACCCCTTTGCATAAAGAACAGCCATAAAATCAACGCTAATTAAAAGTTATCTAGAACTTTTTCTTTTCTAGGATCCTCCACCAACAGTAGACTAGGCTTAGTAATTTGGATTAGGGTTGTGAGCATAACTCTCCAAAGTTTCCAAAATGAACACTAGCATCCTGAGTTAGGGAGAATCAAATCCAGTCATCGTATAAGTCTACTTGGGATCCCCCTCTCACACAAGGGTTACGAACGAGCTCAAATTTAGGTAAGCTACGGGGACTAAACCTCCATGGTTTAACTGATTGTGGTGGTCGGATCATATTATGGGGATCCCTTTGAGGTAAATCCACAATTACTGTGTGGAAGCCTTTTAGTTGATTTCGGGCTTGATACCCTACCCATACGTTCGGATCGGACTGTCGACTGTTCCCGCCCAGGGGCTGACTGCGAATTGGTAACCTTAGTGGCCATAATCTTTAGGGTCTTACACAAGGTGACGGTGACGGGAAGTCTCATTGTACCTGGACCAGACATTGGTCAAACTCACTCGGGCTCCTGGGTAAATCCACAATTACTGCGTGGAAGCTTGCACCAAGGTGTAAGTCCATTAAGCAGGTCGCCATTGTAACTATTCCACTCTATCTCTGCCCCTTCTAGACTTGATCACGTGACATTGGATTTCATCACCAACTAGTACGATCATCAAAATAAGGTCCTGTTTGCTTGGTTGTGATTCTTAGATTCTATTAGCATATGTTGTTTCTTTTACTTAGTGGACCTTAGGTCCAGTCAGTGTTAATGGCATTGAATCCTGGGAGTACCAATGGAGGAACCCCTTCTTCTCGGGAACCTTATACCTTTCCTTCATTTGGAAACTTTGGTCCTCCATATGTTTCCACACTCAGTCTTCCAGGACTCACTATTGGATTACCGGTTTGGTTGTTCCCCACTTCGATGATCCCAAATCCTCCCAATGTTTCAGTTGCACCTAATACTTTGGATGTCAATACACCACCCACACATCAACCTCACGTCGACTTTTTTTCCTTCTTTTCCCATCAAGTCTCCATCTTCGCCTAGTGAAATCTCTAAAGCAAGTAGCCAGGTTGATCAGAAGAAGAAGAAACAGAAAGAGAAGAAGAAGAAGAGCCCGAAAAGGACCAAGGCCCCAACAACATCAGATGTTGGCTCTAAGAAACTAGTTACTGTTGATAGTACTGGGAGTGTTGATGAGATCAACAAGATTAAAAGGAAGAATCCAAAACCCAAATTCCCTTGCAGCCTTTATAAGGGTGACCACTTTCTGAGGGATTTCCCTAGTCTTACCCAGGTCTTAGAAATGTGGTCCTCCACATCATCGGCCTCTATCAGTCATGTTGATGATACCCCATCAACTAGTGATGTTCAGGTTGGTAAGAAGAAGTAAATTGTCAATTTCCCTTGCATGTTATGTAAAGATAATCATCACTCTCACCTTTGTCCTCGCATGGCCGAGGCTTCTTCTCTTTTGGAAAAAATTCGACTTCCAAAAGGTTATTGTAAACTTTCCTCTAACCCATCCTTGGTTGATGGACTGGTCAATCTGGTTCCATCCCCGGTCAGTCCAGTTGATCAGGTGGTCAATCTAGTTTCCTCCTCGATTGAACCACGAACCCAAGTAGTTGATCCAGTTCCATCATCGATCAGACCCGCTCTTCATCAAAAGAGTGACACCAAAGTGGTCGATTTGGTTTCACCGTTGATCAATCCCATTCCTCCATTGAGGAATGCTAAGGTGATTGATCCAATCTCTTCCTCGGTCAGTCCCACTCTTCCTTTGAAGAGTGCCAAAGTGGTTGATCCAGTTTTTCCATCGGTCGATCCCATTCCTCCATTGAGAAATGTCAAAGTGACTGATCCAGTCCCTTCCTTGGTCAGTTCCACTCTTCCTCTGAAGAGTGCTAAAGTGGTCTATCCAAGTCCACCATTGGTTGATCCGATCCAATCATCGGTCGATCTTACTCTCCCTCTAGAGAGTAAACCCGATACTGCCCATCTTTTTCTTGTTAATACAGACTCTACCATGCCTAGGGGCATTCCTCCTCCTCCTATGGAACCTCCTCCAAGTACTGAAGCCATCCTTTTTTATTGGGGTGCGCTAACTAGACCTTGTCTTCCCTCTCACATTCCTTTCCAGATTACAGTACAGGTTCGTGGTCGGGACGTTCCTCAAACGCTGATAGATGAAGGTGCATCTGTTAGTATTTTGTATTTTGTTGCTCGGTACACTTTGGGTTGTCCACAGCTTGCACCGGTTACACAGAATTTGTTGGCTTTTAACAGAAGAACTAGTCAACCTTTAGGGATCCTTCCTCAGTTTCCTGTAACTTTGGAAGGGAAAACTGTCTTTATCGATGTCATGGTAGTCCGAGACCCCTTGGATTTCGCTTTACTCCTTGGGTGGGATTATGTCTATGCCATGAAAGATATTGTATCTACTATTTTTCGTGTGATATATTTCCCTCACGATGGAAGAATTGTGACTATTGATCAACTTTCATTCATTGGCCCCGACTGGGTTACCTCCCTAAGTGGTTCTTATATGCAGATAGTATCACCCCTGTCGCATGTCAATTATGTGGCGTTGTCTCCCATGACCTCAACTTCCGATGATTTGGATCCGGTAGTTGACATGGTGATTTCTTCGGTAGGGTTATTGGAGCCTAATCTCCTTACTCCTATCACAACCCCCGACATGTGTTCCTTCTCGAGTGATTGTCTTCCATCTAGCGAAGTTCTCCTGGAGGCCATGACCACGTTTTGTCCCTTGACATGGTATCATTCCAGAGCATTATCCTTTCGGAAGCCATGATCAAGAAGCGACCACGAGCATAGTTTCTCTTCTCTGTGGCAAGCTCATTAAAAAATGAAACAGAGGTCTTGAGCATAGTTTTCCTCTCTATAGCAAGCTCGTTAAAAAATGAAACAACAATATGGGGATCGAACCTGGCATCACGAGCATATTTTCTATTCTCTGTGGCAAGCTCGTTAAAAAATGAAACAGAGGTAATGAGCATAGTTTCTCTTCTCTGTGGCAAGCTCGTTAAAAAATGAAACAGAGGCCACTAGCTTTAATGTTAGGGGCACCACGAGCATAGTTTCTCTTCTCTATGGAAATATCGTTAAAAAATGAAACAGAGGCTTTGAGCATAGTTTTCTTCTCTGTAGAAAGCTCATTAAAAAATGAAACAGCAATCTGGGGATCGAACCCGGAACCTTGAGCATAGTTCTTTTCCTATGTCAAGCTCGTTAAAAAATGAAACAATCACCTCTCCCTTCAAGTTGAGTCTTTCGCCAGATCTCGTAGATGTCAAGTCGAGTCTTTCATTAGATCTCGCTCTTGAACCTTCGTTTCATCCACCTGTATCCTTTTTCTCCATCTAGCATAGAAATTGGTGACAACCTCAAAGTCGGTGAATGAATTGAAGCTTGGGGGGGCATGTCTCCAGCCTTTGATGACCATTCTGGAGTCAAGCCACCAACTTTCAAGATGGGGGCATACCAAGCTTAGTCTTTGTTCTTTCTCGTGCTCGTAAATACATGAGAATGCAACCGGGTAAACTTTTATCTCTTTTTTGGACCCATATGGATACACAAACACACGAAAAAGGAACCCCCCTGGAGTCTCCTTTAAACCCTTTTCAGACTCTCTAAATATGAAAATATTGTCGAGCGACCTTGCTTCCTTTCACGCTCATTAAAAGGTCAGAAAGGGAATCTTTCGAGCAATAGTTTAACCCTTTTTCGGTCTCGTTGGAATACTGTACGAAAAAGGAACTAAGAGAGTTCTCTTTTAAGTGTTTTTCCAAACTCTATAATCCTAAAAAGCCTTCGATTTTTCTGTCTTTGGACTCGTTAAATCACACATTGACAAACCCATATGGGACTGAACTCTTACTTCTTCCATTTCATTAAACAAAGGAAGAGGAACTTACCGAAGGTGAGTTATATCGAGCATGTGTTATCCTCCTCAAGCTCATTAAATCAAAAAGAGGTACTCATCTATCTGGATGGGGGAAAAATTGAAAGGAGCAAGCTAAGCAGTCTCTTGAGAGCATCATCCAACACTTCTTAGAGTCACCCTTGAACACGACACTTTGTCATTTGCAGATATTATAATCCACTAAACCTCTGCACTGAGCCAATCCTTTGAGTTCCTTTCACTCCTTTGGGTCACCCGACATGAGTCACGATACCCACTGCATAGTTTTGGTCCATGTCATGTTTTGTTGTTGTGCCTCAGTGTTTAAGGGAAGTATCCACCTCGAGAGTCAGCCATCCCAAATATCTTTCCTCAAAACCTGTGTCAGTCCATTTGATCTGCCAATTACATCTCCATGTTTGTTTCATGTCGTTGATGGGGGATACATCAAGTCCCTCCCTTGATGAGTCTATTTCTGTCGAATTCAACACATCATCCGGGAATCAAACTTAGAAACTAGTTAGTACTTTGGAACCCGCATGCCTCAATGGCAAGCCTCCTCACATTTGATAGTGGGTTTACATCATTGACCCCTGATCGAATGATTCCACGGATGTTCGACAATAGCTCATCTATTCACATTCACTGGAATGTACTAGGGTACCTTGGGAATCACTGACATTAATGGTGATCTCCCTTGCACTTGTTAACGGTTCGCACCATTGACCAGTAATCAAGTGGTTTCTGCCATGTTCGATGTCAAGACATCTATTCGCATGGTCGAATTCGTACCATATTGGGATTGGTAAGAAGACCCTTGGTTGAGCAACCACCTTGATATATGCTTTTCCCAGGCTGCGAAGGAATTTCCATTGCACAAAGAATGCATACATTGTCACATAGATCCACTTTGTATTGGTCGTGGCTATGTCTTGTCATATCGTAGATCCAATGTGTATTCTTCGTGGCTACGATCAGTCCGAGTCATCAAAGTATAGATCCACATTGTATATTCAGTGGCTATACCTTTATATCAATACAATTATGGATCCACAGTGTATTTTATGGCAGCCATATCTTGCAAGTCTTGATCACCCAAGCATAGGTATGCCTGCCTTGGGTTTTGAAGTATGTCATGATATTTGTTGGATGTTTATTTGCAGTTTCCATTAGGTTCTCCAAGTCTATACCCTTTCTTGAACATCTACAAAGTATTTCAGTTATCATTTCCTATCTTCTAACTTCATACTTTGGGGGGCAATCTGTTACACATCAAAATTACTCACTTTGATAGTGTCGCAAGTGTCGTCATTACAAAGGTTGCAAGTGTCACATTTTTCTCACAAGGTCGCAAGTGTCGCATGTTGCTCACAAGTGTTAGGGAAGCATACTGCCATGATGCCTATGTCGTGCCTATAATGACATGAAAAAGACACTTGAAACACCTCAAACATTTGATTTGGAAGAGGAGAAATGAGTCAGCATGCATGCAAACCTTTTGCCATCTGAAAGCACCTCAAAAATTGAGTTTTTGGAGGGGAGCGCTCCCCCTTACACTATCTCGGAGCACCGACGCTCCCCCTTACACTGTCAGGGAGCGTTATAACACTCCCCTGGCCCTTTTGAGGGATCGTTATAGATTTTGAAAGCGTTGGCGCCCCCCTAAAGCCTACTAGGGAGCACTACAGCGCTCTGATGGCCCTTTTGAGGGAGCGCTACCTATTCTGGGCAGTTGTTAAGCTATTGAGATGAATGGGGGAAGCATCTTTTCATTCTTGGAAGGAAGTTGGATTCGAATCCCTAGTCCATCTATGATCTTAGGGCAGGTCCTCAACTGAAGGAGGAAAATCCTCAACTTCCCCAAGGATATCTTAAGTGGTTAAAGCCTCTCCAAGGCTATATAATCAAGCTTTCTAATGGTGAAAGGGGATTGGAAATGGAGAATCACACCAAACTTATGATCTCATAAGTGGTGCTAGAAGGGGAAGAACTGCTAGTATGAAACTTATGATCTTGGAGAAAATACGCAGTCAGCCAAAGGAGAGCAATCAGTGAAGTTGTTGTTGTCCAGGTTGTGGATCTTTCAGGCAAGGGTTAGACAAAGGGGACTCAACGAAGCTGTCGCATTCGCATCTACAATTGTAAGTATTGTTGTCGTTATTCTCATCAATATGACACACTTGGCCTGTTTCTTTCTAGTTTGTGTCTAATGTTACATGAACTTATCATTAACTGAGAGATCTATTTTCAAGTAATATCAATAGAGTAGGAAGTGGTCGTATCTCGTTTTTTCCACAGAATCCAGCGAGAAGCAAAAGGATCGAAGTGCAACTAGGAGCATGCAGGGAAAAACGTTGATAAAGAGGTACCTCTGTCATCCTTCCTTCTCATGTGTTAGTTTAGATAGATTTGAAAGGAAGTCAGTGTCCATGTTAAGCATTTTTTGTCTAGAGTTAAGGTCAATCTCTCAGAGGCGATCTACCTGTCTGCAGGGAGATTTTACTACAACAGTAATACCATATTACAATATAATATGGGATTACCATATTACATTGTAATATGGTGTACAATTGCAATATTCTAATATTCTAATATATTAACTATTGTAATATTGTAATATTCTATTGAAAGATGGATGTTATAGAAAATGTGTAGATCTTTTAGATTGAACAAGATTATAG
>JZKD02S1676023.1:0-27565 GCA_000966675.3 Picea glauca
GGTGTGGGCCCATAACCTGTTAGAATATAATGGATGTGCTCATTTTACCATTGACAATATCGCTATTGTCACCCAACCATAGGCCGAAGCCACCCTCCAAGCACCTTAACCTTGATAGAGAATCACTCCGGAAGCAAACCCTAGGCTAGATAGCCAAACAAAGGGTAGCACACCTTTCCCCAAGGATAACACACCAACAAGAGCTGATCAGACAGTCCAAACCCTAGCCAAGAGATAGTCCAAGCCAAACGTGATTTGCTAGCTGCAACAGTTGCAATGACAGCTCTCCTCCAAACCTGCACACAAAACTGGGCACTGTAGTTCGTACAAGTGTTGCTCTGCAATTCTGAGACTACCCTGCCAGAATGAAGACTGGACTCCTGTATTTATACTGATTCTGGCTAATTGCCTAGGTCGACTTTTCATTCTGGGTATTTGTCTGTTCAGTATATATTATTTCTTCTGACCGACTTCTTCTCTTCGAGGCTAATAACCTAATACAAGTTATCTTCTTGAGTCGACATGTATTTTAGGGTTATTAGCCAACTCATTAGGGTTTCTTCTTGCTTCCTGGAGTATTCTATTCTCATTAGGTTTAAACGTGGAGGTAAATACCTCCCGCAACTACCATAATATCAACAATACCATCAAATTTTGTTCATTTTTAAAGGATGTTGGCTTTATTTTTCCCATAAAAAAATTTCCCCGTGTGTTTTTAAAATTAATTCTACTCTTGTTCTTCTCTAAAACCAAAGTTTTTTATTTTTATCTTGTTGGTTTCTCTATTGGAAGATTAAAAAAAATGTTTAACATTAGGCTTTTCAAAATAACAGTGAAGAGAAAATAAATAAATAAAAACCTCATGAAGATATTTCTCCTTCAAAGCATATCTAGGTTTCCTTCTCTTTTATTAAAGTTTGTTTTATGGGTTCTTTTTATTCATTATGGGTGCAACTTAAGTAAAGCCATTGCAACCTTGCAAGGAGATCTGAATTCAAATCCCGACATCCATTCAATTTTGGTCTATTAATTAAATTTCAAGTGTTGTTTTTTTTATAAATTTGTTGACATCATGGTTGTCCCCACTTTAATAGTAATTAGTGATTTTAACTAAAATTAGATTTAAATATACACCCTATAACTCTTAGGTGGAGGAATCTTCACAATTACTTGTTTTTTTTTTGTTTGTACATGATTACTCAATGTAATATGTATGCATGTATTATAGAAGGATGTTGATAGAGCATAGGTATGCCAATGCACCCATAAATACCATCTGGCATATACCACAACAACAACAACCATTAGGAAGGTGCCACATGGCACGTGCCTCATCAACACCAATGATTATCAAAGTGCCACATCAATACTCAACCTCTATAAGGTGTCAGTATACCCACACTTTATAGATGTCTTCCTTAGAGCATCTGTAGTCTATCGATGGGTGTAGACCAATGTCCTAAAAAGTTGATACCAACATGAGACTAACGTCATCAAGATTGGTCCAACATCAAGCTTTGCACCCAAATCTAATAGTGATTTTTGTGTTTCTAAATATGAAATAAAATATTGATTCTACTTAAATATTATACAACATCAAGTTTCATAATATAAGGTTGATTTTCACACAAGAAAGTTTAATTCCAAGAAAACAATGTTTAGGGAAAGTGACCGTGGAAAATCGTAACACAATCCCAAGTTGCATCAAATTTTTGATTGAACTAGAACACGTGCTTGTACATTTCTAGCCTTCAAAATATGACATGGGTAAGTAGAGAAATTTCCATGTAGCATAGGCGCTAACCTACTACAAAGCCATCCTTTATGTTTTTTTTAACCGAAACTGGGAAACTTTATATTATAAAAGTTGCAGTTCATGGCTAAGTTGAAAAATTACAAAAACAATTGTTTAGAGTTTGTAGGAATGATAGATAGCCTTCCAAAACTTTCAAACAAAATTTTAAAAATATTACATCTTAGTGGTTCATGCAAAGTGACTTGCAAGTATAAACCTTAAATAAAACTCCTATTTTTCTAACTGATTTGGTAAACATTTGAAATTATAGGAAAACATGGTGGTTGATTTCTTCCTCGAGCCCATGATTGGATGGAAGAGAGTTATGTTTCTCAAGGTCCATGTCCTCTAGCATCTGATACACAGTGCCTTCTTCCTTTAACTCAACCTGAACTAAATTTATAGCCATTCTCTAATTCAATGTTGTTGATTATGAATCTTCACTCAAATTGATTACCATATTCCTCGTCAGTTTGCACTCAGCCTCTAATTTATCAAGTTTCTACTTCTATTGGACAAGAGGGTTCATGATTTTTGTTTTCTGGGAAGTGCAAATATATTGTTCATTCTAATTTACCTTAGAGGTCACTGAGAATATCGAGGTTTTATTTATATGTATTGGTTCCTCATGGTTTCTCAATATTCTTATAAATTCTTGCACCTCTCTATAGTCCATGTTGACAACAAACTAATGGAAGAAAAATAATTATGCGAGACTTGCCCACGGTCGAACCAGAATGCAGGGGAGAATGTCTTAGGAAATTCGTGAAGGGGGAACCCCCTTTCCCACAGAAACCAAAGAAAGGATCTAGACTGAGATTTACCAAGGCCAAAATATAAGGGAATTGAAAGACCAAAGCATAGTATGGACCACAAAGGTGTCACCAAAAGATAGAATCCCAGAGTACAAGGGAAAACCAAGAGAAAAGAAAGGCACGTGTTGACCAAATTTTGAAAGAGACAAAAATCCTAAGGATATCTCAAAATAAGTAGAGCCAAATACCCAATATGAACTGTACACATAGCACATTTAAGAACCAATAGTCAGAACCACCAAAAGAAAACTCATTTCTCACTTTTTATAGAAAAAGTAGACAGACCGAAGTTCTAAAGAGATAACCAATGACTTGGTGAGGATGTTGCCAATATTGGCCAAATAAGTCTTAGATCTTCATCCCCACAAGTGCATTCCCCACAACAATTCATAATTCCACAATGACAAAGCAATTCTTCACCACGGGTTTCAAAATACTGAATAGACATAACTTCCAGCATGTGAGAGGAGGAAATACCCATCCTTTCAAGTATGGGCTCCTTACATAAGATTTGTCGACGAATGTTGATGGACAAATGGTTGTTAATGACTTTGATTATTTTTCATCCCATATAAACTTTGGATTATTAAGGAATTGGGTGCATGATCCACCCATGTTTTGTCCAAATGACACCAGTCTTACAGACTATTGCTTCGTTAGCCAACATTTCGGCCTGGTGATTAAATTCTCGAAAAAATTGATGAAATGAGGTCTTGTGGAAACTATCAATCTCCTTTTAAACTCAAGTAACAACCAAAGCTAATTTGATATTAGAGGAGTTTGTCTTATAAACCATTAGGCTGGTAATTGCGCTTGAATCCCCAATGATGATCATGGAATTCAAACTGTCTTTTTTTGCTAGGAGGATGCCTTGGTGGAGAGTGTAAGCCTCTATTTTATTATAATTTTATGCCCTCTTGAGACCCCAGGAAAATGAATTTTCTAGATTTCCCTCGAGATCCAAAATAATCCCCTCGACACCTACCACCCCTTAGAAGGTCACCCCTTATCAATAACTAAGTAAAGATAGATCTTTTAGGCACAAGAGGGGCTTCCTAGATTGCACAATATTTGTAGATACAAGAACTTGGTAACATACATTACAAACTCCAAATTTTGACAAACCTAACATCCAATGGAGGCTTTTGACTAATTCATATGTACCCATTAGTTGGTTTGTATTGAACATGATTCATGTTGTTCTGATTCCAATTATTCCACCAATTAAATGGATAAATTATTCCAAGCTTGAGGCATAATGTGTCAAGGATGATACATTTAATTTTATGAATAATGAATTTTTATGAGTTCTTTAATATAAAATTGTCTTTGAGTTGGAGCTAGGGAATCCAATCCCTCTACATAGATGAAAAGATATATTACAACATTTTGAAACTTTCTCTAAACAATAGTAGGCCTAAAATCCATGGGTTTTCTACAAGTGGCCACTTATCATTAGTGATTATAGTTAACTACCAAATGGAATGTGTGTAATTCACTAACATGCCAAATATAAATTGGTCCCCTTACAACGAAGGAATGGCTCAAGTGTTTCTCAGGCCTTCCAACTGTTATAGGCCACAAAATAACTCTTAAATTAAACTCAGATTGGGTTAATTAGTAGACTTCCAAGTTTAGGCCTTATCAACCTTGTTTTCCATAAGGAGAAACCTAACATATACAATTTCAAAGGATCACTTTCTATGCCTCCATTCCCTCTAGAGATCTAATGAGTCATTTTATGCAGAGTGTCGCACTATAAATGCAAGGATTAGTCGCCCTTAGCCTACCCTCCCCCAAAATTGTTTGGGACTGTAACACAAAACCTTATTCATGTGGTGAAAACCATTTCCCTCCTAAAAACTGGCCCATATGAAAGAGTGCAAGAGATTTTCTATCTACCATATGTTGGAGCAAACAACACCAAGTGAGAAAAGTAATACACATGAGTGGCAATTAACACCTCGGTGTAAATTGATAATGCGTTACTATTGACAATGACTTGAATATCCATTTCTTTGTCTTTTACTCAACTCTCTATCTACCATTTTCCATAATTTCTTAGGGAAGGCTTGAACAACAAAGGGGATTCTCAAGAAGTTAATAATACATCATTTATTTTATTACTCATTCAAATGTTGAATATTATTTTTTATTTTTATATATTTAAAATTGATCATTAGTATAGATTAACTTGGATGAAACTTAAAGATCAAAATCAAATAATTGTGGATGGTAAAGTAGACTTTAAACAAAATGCTAAAATGAACTCTAAAATGGTTGCTAAAATGAACTATAAAATGGACATTGGATAAGATGATCAAGACACTATAAATGATGTTAAATAGATGTTACAAACATTAAAGAAAATTATAGAGAGTATTCTAAACAATATACTAAATGGAGTGTTAAGTAGGATGTTAAATGGGGTGCTAGAAGGTATGTAAATGAGGATGCTAAATAGGATCTTAGATGATATGCACAAAAATATGCTAAATGGTACATTAAAAAGAATAAAAAATAGGATGAAAGAAGGAGAAAAAAAATAGGTGGTTAAAAACAACATTATTTTAATGCAAATCTGAATTTAAGGATGCAAGAGAAGAAATTATTTTTTATGCTAGTTGAGATGTTAATTTGTACAAAGCTACAATTGTGACCCCTTGAAAAATCCATCCAAAAATTTAAAAACAAAGAAAATGATGCAAAAATGACTAATCTAGGAAACCTTTAAAAGGTGATTAGTGAGGGTTATTTACACAACCTTTGCATGTTTAACATGATGGAAAATCAACGTGAGTTAAGCCATTGTTAATTAAGGCATTGTATTCATTAAAGATGAAAACCATTTCTTTTTGCAGTTACAAAGGCTCATAATCCACACCAACCTTGAGGAAATGTGAGGTCTATTAATCTAGAAAGTATGGCCCAAATAACATCAATAATTGTGAGGCACATGAGGTGTATGAGCCACTCAAGTATGATTTTGAGAATATCAACTTGACAAAGACTATAAGCACTTTCAAGTGAGATGAAAAGCGATAAAAAAATGCCCTATGAGTCAAATTTGGATGACAAATTATCCAATGGGCAGTACTTGTGAGACTTGTTAAATGCATCAATTTGGTAACTACACCTAAGTTGAATTTGGTTAGTCTTTGGTTGAGAAAATAGATAAATTTGACAATGGAGAAAAACTAATAGCCAAAAAGTAAAATATTGTCTATTATTAAAACACATTGATTTGAGAACAAAACAAATGGTATTAGAGCTTCAAAAGGTGGTAAAATACAAATCATATAAGGAATAAGGTGATCATACATCACACATGAAATGTGGTAAGAATATGCAAGAGCTAAAATATTGTGTTAATATGGTAGAAAGTATATAGGGAAATCTCTCCATCTCACTAGTTTACAAATCCATACATGTGATCAATAACAATACAATTAATTTAGCCAACACAACTATGTTCTCTACTCGACGTAAAAATCTAACGAACCCACAGGCCATTGAGGTCAGGATGATTACATGATAATAAACCCCTCCATGATTGTCAAGAGATGGTCTAACTCATTTAGGTCCGATGAAAAATGATTTTGTGTTCTATTTGTGTGTGCGCATGCACACACACAAAGTATTTATTTTCAAATATCCTCTAAGATATTATATAGATATATTTAATTAAGTAAATCATTGAACTATGCTAATGCTAACTTGTAGATCTATTACGAGAATCAAAGAAACCCTAGGTAGGGTTACGATACCAAAAACATGATCTCCATAAACACTGAACGATATTATTATTGAACGACACACCATTAGAATGAGGGTCCTCACTCTTATAAAGAGATTGAGAGACCAAAACCCTAAAAGACAAAAACCCTAATCTTTTAACCTAAAGTCACTAAGGTGACTTTATTACATGGGTAAGCCTTATATCTCTAATTCCAAGGCATACAATGCTAAAAAATAACAAACTGAAATCAAATACATGTATTGAATGTAAAACACATCAACTAATTGATAAACATGAGTAACATCCTTTAGAAGATTCTTCTTTAAACACAGTTCCTAGACCAGTTTGAGCTCCATCAAGCTGCCTCATAACCCTTGTAATGATGCAACTGCTGAGTTGAATTCCCAAGTTCCCAGATTACAACTCCTCGAACTCCTGAATCATGAATATCTCAAAATCAATTATTGGACACCAATCCACATGCATGTTGCGCAACCTCACTAGTAGATTGCAATCCACATGCATGTCTCTCCAACTTATGAGGGATCAAACCCTGGATCCACAACTTCTAAAATAACTAGGCAACAATCCATTTTGAGTTGTTAACTAATCCCTTCCTGTCTTCAAAGCGCGAGCTCCCTAAAATGCATAAAATCCCTTTTCTTCACTAGATTCTTCACAAATGTCAGCATCTGGTGGATCTTCAATCATGGCTACACTCGCTATATGTTGTTTATCTTTGACCTTTCCCTTAAGAACGTCATTGGCTCATTGTCTACAATTCCAAGTTGTATCACCCAACTTCTTTGAATAGTGGCATTTTATTTCCTCTATCTTTTGTTGATCTATTGTCGAAGTACAAGCAGACTCCGTCGATCCCCTCCATTTCTTATGGGTCAAATCCATATGGATTAGGTTCCTTTTCCTTGAAAAAAATGTTAATCCCAATAAACTACTGACCTAGGAAAATACGGTTTCATCGTCCATAAACAGATCAAAAGACGGGGCAAGTTTTTTTTTTGTTTGCTAGCGTGTTCGTGACCTGCGTGACTAGCCTATGGTTGAGAAACCACGACCCAGGGGAATCTAATCTATCAAAATCACCCGGGATCACACCCGACTTGGGCCACACCATCCCTTATCATGGCTGGATTTTTTGGTCTCCTCCCAATAGCGGCGGGATTCAAACCTGGGTTGCCATGCAGAGCAAAGCCCATCGAAATCGATCGCTCTACCGAGACTTGACAAAGACAGAGCAAGCTTAATATTGTTCCCAAATGTCTTGTATTGAAAGACATTTGAAATGGGTAAACCCTCCTCCTTAATCTTGTTCTTGGCTACCTTGACATTTAAACCCTCTTTTCCATCATCGATAATCAAACATGTCTTTGGGCATCCATCAAAAGGAAACAGAGGATGAGGTGCCAGGATATAAGATATCCTTTTAAATTAGCAGGAATATTTTCATCGTAAAGTATAAACAAATAGGCATGTTGTGTTCCGCGGGTTGTGATTTCTCTTCCTTAGCCTTTGAATTAATCAATTTCAAGACCACTTCCATTGTTATCTCTACGGTTTCCTGGCTTACAAAAGGGCGAACTCAAGGTTTATCATTTATGCTCTCTAGATTATCCATGCAAACTAATCTAAGGAAAAAAGAAGTTCGGTACTTACCGACAATGCTAGTCAAACACCCTTATAAATGGCATAATTCTCCTCTAGGTT
Organism: Picea glauca; assembly: GCA_000966675.3. Classification (NCBI taxonomy): domain Eukaryota; kingdom Viridiplantae; phylum Streptophyta; class Pinopsida; order Pinales; family Pinaceae; genus Picea; species Picea glauca. The sequence continues at coordinate 8,075 of JZKD02S1676023.1, forward strand.
GAATCCTTTAGCCAAGTTGACAAGCTGTGAAAATGAATTGTTCGCTTCTGTAACTCTACTATGGAGAATCCGCTATTTTATGGTGACTCCTTTTTTTTCGCGTTATATGGCAACACTTATTTGAAACCCTTTCCTCTCAATATAGTGGTGATTCAAATGGGGGCTCCCTACACGGTGACTCTGAAAATTGACATGGAATCTCGTACGGGCCTTCAAATAGTGGCTAAGGGAATGACAATAGACTACTTTGACTGGTGGCTAGGGTAGGATTCTCATTCTATTCCTTTGGATTTTCCACCGAGTAAGCTTGATACGAATTTGTATGCAATATGAAAAGCTTGATAATGAACAACAGAGTCTTCTTCTTCACATATTCACAGATTTCAATCTTCCTGCTCTGATACCATATTACACGAACCAAAGAAACTCTAAGTAGGGTTACGATACCAAAAACATGATCTTCATAAACACTAAATGATATTATTATTGAAAGACATACCATTACAATGAGGGTCCTCACTCTTATAAAGAGCTTGAGAGACCAAAAACCTAAAAGATGAAAACGCTAATTTTTTAACCTAAAGTCACTAAGGTGACTTTATTACATGGATAAGCCTTATATATCTAATAAGATCTATACAATTAAATAATTCAAGTTTACTAATTATTAGAAATTGAATATCATCTAGCCTTGTATATCTAGCATTATCTTGAGATAAAAAACATACATATTTAACTTAAAACATAGGAATGAACCAAAACAATAAGGATGTTGAAGCCAACAAGGAAACACCTTTAAGATTTAAAAATCAAAGTTTGGACAAAACAACTAGGCAAAAAGAATAACGTATTCTTATATGTCAAACAAAACCATTAAAATGGTCAAAGTGTCTCAAACAAAGACATTGAAATTACCACCTCTCTCTCTCTCTCTCTCTATATATATATATATATGCCCCTTATTTTTATTTAGTTGGAAATTTAATGAAAGGGCATGTGTCTCATATATTATCAAACAAAATATTTCATTCATTGAAAACCTACTTGATGCTAAGTAGTTAATATTGATCTATAATTAGAGATATTAGGCATAAGTAATGATAGACAGAGATACAAAAACAATTACTTGAAATATAAACTTTACAAGGAGAGATCTAAAGAAACACGGTCACACCTAAATACAGGCACTAACCCGGTGGAGACATTGAGTGAGGCCCAACAGTGTCTACAATATAGATGGTCGGGGATTTGACCCCAAGACCTCTTGCATTATAACCACAACACTCGTCCACTCGAGCTAACTCACCGAACTAGTGACATGCAAATATAAAAACATTACAATCAATTTCCTCCATGGCATATGTGTAATTTTCTATATAAATTTGAAATGACCTAAAAGATCCTCGTATAATATAAACTTAACTACATATCCATAATATATTTAAAACATATTTTTTTGAAGTATCATTACAGGGCTCAAAGAAACAAAACAACCTTGGATATATGTGCATTAACCTCATAACAAAATCTCGATACTACTATCATATGATCGTTCTTTTCATGTAAGAAATTTATTTTTACACTGTTTCTAGAACTACTTAAGAGTCCAATTAAATGAGATGTAAGGATTGAAATTGTTAGTGGAAGTTTGCCATGCATTATTCTAGTAATTTGTCCATTCTTTATTTTTATTTTTTTAACAAAGACACAATAGATTTTTCATTAAAAAAGAGGGGTTGCTTCATAATAGCAACAATTACAAGCAAAAATTCAAGGAATGTCCATATGGATATATAGTTCTATATATACTAACAAAGATATTAAAACATCCTCTAAACTAACCTTCCAAAGATTACTACTAAACTTTTTTCACACACTGTCCTAGAAGAAAAACTACTTGGAAATACATAACATGTTGTGGCAAAACACGGTCCTCTGCCTCCTTCCCCTCAACAGAGAGGAGAGGGCCCAACTCTTCAACTTCCATAAGGTTGTGAGGTTGACCCCCCTTTTCTTCTTCTCTTGAAATTTGTTGAATAGAGTTCATTGAGTCATGATTATTGGATGCTTGAAAGAGAGAGTCCATTTGCTGAGGAAGAACTATAGACCGCAATTGCTGACATTCAACCTCTAGAGTATCAATCTGTCACATCTACACTTGGAGCAATTCCAAAGAATTGGCCACACTTCCAACTACAACTTGTTCTAACTTAGACAATTTCGAGTTAATGTTGTGGAGAGCTTGATTGTTAACTTGATTGACCTCCTCATGCCTACGGAGGATCTTCTCCACATCTCTCCACTTTATATCACCCATCTTAACTATAGACAGACCTTGCACATAGAAACTAAAGATGTCGAGCCAAAAAAGTCCCCACCACAATTCCCAATACTGATCAAGACCCACATAATTTTAACCCTAATTCCAATTTTGCTAAAAACAAGAAAGGAAAGATAACTATGACAACATAAAACTTAAAAGGTAGATAAAATGGCAATAGGAAAAGGAAACTAAGTAACCTGTGATTTTCCAATCAGCTCCAGGAAGATCGTCGGCATTGAGTAAGCTTAACAACCCATGCACACCGCCTTTCGAAGCCCGCTAAAGTCGCACACCCAACATTCAAAACCACCTGACCTCCTTATACCGCAAACAACTACCACACCAGAGCACCCAAACCAGACCCATGGGAGCAAGAAAACCCTCCTTTCCACTAAACAAACGACACTGCAACTCATCTCCATTATTCAAATAATCCCACATTTCAATACCCCTTCACACACATTGCATTCAATTTTACCTCGAGCTAGATGACTCTTCAAGCATGTGAGTAGCAAGGATCGCCTACCAAATCGTCCCTTGCATGTCCCCTCACTACCTTGCATCAAAAGGAATAAAAGTTTGAAGTCCAACTTTGCTTAAGGAACAAGGTTAGAGGAGATTGCCCCATTTTTAACCAACATTCCCAAATTTAAATGGGAGGCAACTTTAGCCTAGTGATCGACTGAGCTATTATGCTACCGTTTGATATGAAAGAAGAATATTTTTTCAAAACTAGTGACCAAGCATCTTATCCTCGAGAGAAGAGATCTCAAGGCATTCCTTGCCATGTTGACGTGGTTTACCATAGCTTTTATAATCAACATCCAGTCACCTAGAACCACAAGATCATTGATTCTTGCTTCCTTCGCAATAACAGACCCATCCATAACGAATATGCCTCATAAAGATTATTAGGGATATTTCCTAGCCCCCATGCATAGTAAAACATATTTCCTTCGAGATCATGGAGACTCCCCCAGACACCTACCACCCCTTGTTCATTCTTTAGTGAGATCATGTTCCATATGTGAATTAATATTGCATTATCGTTTTCTATCTATAATGAACTCATACCTCAACTACTTAAAGATATGTAAACACAATAATGATTGTTAATTGAAAGTTTGATAAAAACATATTTTTTTAGTCACTTGAAAGTTAAATTATATCTAAATTTGTTAAAGCCAGTGTATTTGATTACATTTTTTTATATATGCATAGTGTTTTATTTTCAGTGAGCAAAATTTAACCTACCTTTAATACTTTCACGTGTTTTTTTATCAACATACTCCTACCCGTTTCTAGAAGTTGATGTTTTATAATCATAATTGTATGTGACATTTTTCTTGATTATATCTGATACATTTATTCTTGTAATATATAAAAGATGGCACAATAGTGTACATGATCCACATTTTGGCCATGTGAAAATTACCTTGAGTGAGAAAAAATGACAATGGAAAACTCCTTTTAAGTGTCCATTTAATGACAAGGCACTCTACTCATTTGATGGGGAAAGAATTTTCGTTAATAATAGTATTTGTATTTTGATGGATATATAAATGCTAATAAAATAGCATTGCAAAGAAGCAATGAGAAATTTGACAATTACTTAAATACTTCAAGGAAATCTCTTCCATTTATTTATCCCCTTTATAGATATTTTAAGTCATGTTAATACTAATTTCTCCAATTTGTGAAAATATTGGGTTCAACTCTAGAAACAAATTGCAATGAAATAATTCTCTAGCTTCAATTTATTACGATCACCTCATCAAATGCATTTAAATCTTCAGACTTTATCTACTTACAAGTAACTTAACCAATTCAAACCATAGGAATCTCATGTAGAGGTTTTTTCACAAATTTCTAGAAGGTTGTATGCCAAGCGATATTGTATAAATTAAAGACTTCATTAAACAATATTTGCTTCCGGACTAAATTCAGAACGCTTGAAATGGATCCAATAATTACTATATTTTTGAGTTTTCATTCATATTTGTTAGAAATAGGGAAAATAAGCAAAAATATACTTTTAAAATTTCTATCAACTAGATCAACAAGAACACAGTCGATCTAAAATAAAAACTCTGATCAGAGATGTGTGAGAAAAACAATAGCTCTGAAACACTACAGTTAGATCTGAACGATAAAATATTTCTGAGTAATACAAACTAGTAGATCTGAACTAAACATATATTTCTAAGTAATGCAAACTAGTAGATCTTTGAACCAAAAGTAATTATAGATATAGAACATTAAATATTTATCAACATTTCAAATAGTAGATCTGAGTTTAAACAAATAGATCAAACTGAAGTGCAACTGCAACTTACCTCTGAAAATTACCTGTGTGTAATGAAGAAAGAGTTTGGCACACAAGTGAAATGTTAAGCCTCTGAATTTATGCTCAGACATAGTCTTGGACTCATGGATCAACCACTAAGTGTTAGATCTCTATCAAAGAGAATATAAGACTGTTTTGCCACCATAGAAAAACATCAAAGAAAAGACAACAAACCCCAAACTAATTTCTAGAAGTAAGCCCTTATCTCAGCCACACACAAAGAGGAATTTGCTTGAAGAAAAGTGTGACAGCAAAAGAGAGAAAGCTTGGAAGTTCCAGATCTGTTCAAAAAAAAGACGACTGCCTACTGAAAGGGGCTAGCAACTCAGCATGATATCTGTGACCCTCATAGGTACCTGAGCTGCACAAAGAATGGGACGACAACCTCTAGAAGAGGGTTCGCCACTTAGAAGAGGTTCGACTGCTTGAAGATTGACAGAGTGAAGGGTGGTCGACAATTTAGAGTAGGACAAAAACGATGGAGAGTGGACCTGGTAGCAACAAACAACTCAGAAATGGAACAACCCTCAACACAACAACCCTCAACGCAACACCTAGATCACTTTCCAGAACAAAGAATGGAAGCCAAACTGAAACAATCAAAGGAGGCCGCAATACTTAGAAAAATCTCAGAGCAATCCGCCACTTAGAAGATGAGAGAGTGAGTTAGTATTTAGGAATAGAGAGGGAAGTGTTTTATTTATAGTTTTAGGCTATGGCTTAGGTTAATAAAATAATAATTAATATAATGACATTAATTAATATAAATATTAATTTAATATGTCATTAAATATTAATTAACCCATTTGCCCTTCTTAACCCCTTGTTTGATCTTCACCCTTTGGTTTTTGAGTTTGGACTTGAGTGGGGTTTGTATTTTTTGTTTTAGGGTTTAGTAAGATTAAAATAGAAATATTAATTAATATAAATATTAATTAAATATCATTAAATATTAATTAATATTTTTATTTTAATCTTACTAAACCCTAAAACAAAAAATACAAACCCCACTCAAGCCCAAACTAAAAAAGCAAAGGATGAAGATCAAACAAGGGGTTAAGAAGGGCAAATGGGTTTTCATAGTGACAAAACATGTCCATATGATTATCAAGGTGACCAATAAACTTTATCATCATTGCATAAGGATTACATCACACAATGTGGTCATGTTCATCTTTATAGTCTCTCATAGGTCCTATGGACCATCCTGGGAGAGAAGAAGATGATCACACACCAACACATCTTGGTATTACACCAAGATCTACTTGGTCAAAGACCAGGTTGCCCTAGAACACATCTGGGGTCTTACCCACCAAGGCACAAGACCGAGGATCAACCCATGCTTTAGGCATGAGTACCTTATAACACATCCAGGGGCCCCAGACATTTTTAGGGATTTATATCAACCGCCAAGGAACACATCCAAGGATCAATCCAGACTCATGGCAAGGATCCCCTGGAACACATCCAAGGGCCCTAGAATACATCTAGGGTCTTTATTGCTTGGCCCCAGACCAAGAACCCCAGTTATCTAGTAGGGGCCCTCACAAGGATCTTTTACCATGGCTCTAACTGCTTGGTCCCAGATCAAGAACCTCAGGAGTGTACTGAGAGCCTTAGTTCACAACTAGGGTCCTATGCCATCCTCTAGGAGAATGGCTCTTGCAGCTGCATTAAATTCAACAATATATTTCCTATTTAGGTATCTTTAAAGGCAAGCACACCCATTTTTTTGTTCTCTATTACAAAACAGAAAAAAATGGTAATGTTGTGTGGTTACGAGTAGGAGTACAACAAGGATGAAGACTGCTTCTTGTTGAAGACTCATTCAACTTATCATAGACTATCATCTTCCTCCATGTAAATTTCCAATGAAACATATTTTACGAATTACTAAAGAATAATTGTCAAAGCTTGCCAAATTCAATCAACATCCCTTTTGATTCAACTACCAAAAAGGAGATTTTTCATTGTATCAAATTCAAAGGAGATTTTTCATTGTATCAAATTCAAATCACTCCAAGTGCTTTTATTAAAATCATACGCTCAAGATCCTGCTCAATCAGTCAAGTGGTTTAAATCAGTTAAGTGGTTTAGGCCCTTCCCCATGTGATCAAATACTTTTAGCTTCTCTTCATTTCATTTTTTCATGAACCATCCTTTCAGTTCATGAAACACATACTACATGTTGGACATCAAAATTTTATATTCTCAAAATCCCTTGGCTTACTATTGGATATCACATATCTCAAAATATCATATATTGATATTGATTCGAGTGGTACACTGCATTGTGTGCATCTTTGTACTGAAATATGACGTAATTTGGTTACTCATAAATAAGGAGTGCAAATAGTGCCAAACAAATGGAGTTGCATGTTTTTGTGATTATGAACTGTAGCATTCATGCTGTCCCCCTTTGTTGCAAATGAAGCTCAAGGAAAATGATCTGAGAATATGCACACTCAACATAATGGAAAGTCTGTATGGATTGACAACATCGAAAAGTACATGTCTGGAATGAAAATTCAAAAATATTATTCCTGATCTCAAAGGTACAAATCAGATAACTTTAGCAAATCAGAAGTAAACCGATAAAAAACATTCAGTTTAATTTCACAAGGATGTATTAATATGCTTTCCTAGGTCATAGATGAAGGGTTCATACCATACATGTCATGCCACTGAGAAAGTTTCTGAAAGCAGTAATTCCTGGATTGCAGAGTTCGAACTAATTATATCATACAAAGTGTAAGACAGAAAGCCAAACAAAACTAGAAGCATCATAAGCAGTAAAAGGTGTTTGAAAGAATAGGTGTCTGTGACAAACTACCAAACTACTTAATTCCTCGTGTCCATAGGAAATGGCTATCTACCAGTAACCATTATGTTAACGTTCTGAGAGATGGGGGACACTTGCTTTGACATTCATCTCTCGTTATTGGTTTTCACATTATATTTTCACCCTTTAGGGTTTAAATAATGACCTTTGAAGTTTAAGGGTTGAAATATATTTTATAGCATTTCTCTTCTTTCTTATGCAGTCATTTTTCCTCGAGATCTAAAACAGGGGTATTTTGCTCCAAGAATGAATTTTAGTCACATAACTTCAATTTCTGAGACTGGAGCATTATAACATTGTGCTTCAGGTTTTTGGGCAACTATATTCAAAACAAACATTAGTATTGTGTCTCATGTCTCCTTTAAAAATTGCTGCTGTAAAAGTAGAGCTTTGAACTACGGGAAGAAATGAATACTTATAAAGGATCAAATAGAGGGAAAGATTCTCGAGACCACTTATAAGTTAATTGGCAATTTAGCAGAATTTTTAAACTTGGCTATCTGAGTAACATTATGCACACATGCATGCACATCCACAAGCCCAAAAATTCATGAGAAAAAGATGACTGATAGAATGAAGAAATCCAAAATTTAATGAATTGTAATGTTTTACTTATGATTTTCATGACAAGAGAATCTAACCTAACAGCCTCCATTCTGAATACATAAGAAAGTCAGACATCCAATAGTGCACTCTCTTCATTGTCATTCTACTTTCTTAATCCTGTTTACAATGGTGGCAAGTAAATCCATGTTCCAGACATTCAAATGCACCAAAATATAATTTAAAGAAAAAAAATTCTTACCAGAAGCAAACAGGAGAAATGATGGAGTCACGATAATAAATGCTTCTTTGGGACAACAATGTCAATAATTTACACACAAGATATGAACAGAAATAAATAATTAATCTGAATAGCTAGCTGTGTGAAGAAATTAAATATCTGACGCACATACAACCCCTTGCAAGCAGGCTATTTAGTGCTGGATAATTCTAGTTCTCTACACTTGTGTAGAGCAACTCCACCATTTCAAGCAAGTGAACTTCCTGTTGCAGTTGAAGTGTATCACAACTCTGGAAGTACCAAGATGAATCTCAATTAGTGCCTCCAGCTAACAATTATTATATATCTAAGTGTCTAAACTAGTCCAGAAAACCACAAGAATTTTCCTGGATGTGGGCTAGAAGTAAGCTTCCCATAAGAGAGAATAATTAAATGGTCCATGGACATAATCCCTTAAGGTATTTGCATTTTGATTTGGCCTTCTCATTTGACATAACAAATCCAAATGTCATAATAATAAGACTTGCAATGACATAAAAGCGTGGGATTCCTCTGAAATGTGTCATGAGATTATATCTAAGAAGCTTTAACCCAATCTAGGTGCAAGACAATATGATACAACTAAATCTACATTTGCACATAAGCCTTTCCACAATGATCCCTGCACTCATCCAGAAATGCACCACTTCTTTGTAGTGCGCAAGCATAAAGTCATGTTTGTGTTGAGCCATGAGCAGCATGGGGCTATGTGCCACTCAACTCACTTGAGGGTGGGAAGGCTAACTTTCTCTTGGGATAAAACTACAAATATTTTTCAATTGACATGAACATTATCCAATTGATACCCCATCCAAATTGAATTCACCTTCTGAAAGCCCCAGCCCTTCCTGTTGCTGCACAATTACATAACCCAACCGCTAGATTTGTTAGCAAGAAAGTGAATAGGACAGAACATAAACCTAGGTGTTCAAATGATAAAACCACCAATCATCAACAGAAGCGTCAGCAGCATACTCTTATTGGTGTTCTTAGTATGTACAATATTCATTCATATCAAGGTAATCAAAAATATTCTTACAACACAATTCATTCTGATAAGCGAACAATTGTATGCATGTTGTAATTGTAACTACATAAATTAGGAGGTGCATATACAAAAATATATGCTGCTGCATAATTTTGTTTCCAATAAACTTTAAATTTATTTGTTTTCACAAAAGAAAACAACCAGTGCATTCCCCTAGTATGTAGAGTCCCATGCACATAAATTCATGTGAACAGAACAAGCAAAGTCATGCAATGCAATAGGGGGGTGTTTGCCTTTAGAGTCTTAGACCAAAACCACTGTGCAATTTTGTTTGTCCATGCATATATATGGCATACATGTTCTAAACTAATGTTGGTCAGATATTAAAAAAGGTGTACATATGTGCATGCCTAAAAGTGCACATGCTCAAAGAAGTTCAGCAACATGGTCTGAAATTGTGAGTAATGCAACTTGGGCAATGATTTGAAACTAATGGGCAAATAATATCGAATAATGCAGACCTGTTTAAAGAAGAGGCTCATGAAATCATCTGGAGAGAAATGCTCAGAAAGTGTGCCACACTCAATTTTTGGATTCAATCCAAAATCTGATGCACATTTGTCCTTCAGCCTCAGCCCGTTATCAGTTGCTAACAGCTCACCCTGACTTTGAGCATTGGTGAGCATCCCAGGAAATTCAGCATTTTGTGCCAACCTACTTGGAAGACTTGGTCCTTTCCCAACAAATCCAAAACCCCTAACCTGTCCTGGATCTTGCACAACAGGAACATTCAAGCCCTGGGTTCTATGAGAAGCTTGAACATGACATGGGCTCAAGATAGGAGTAGCTGTTTGACTTAAATCTTGATTCATAGACACATTTTGCAATTGCCAACCTTGCCTGCCACTCTGGCTTAAATTCTGACCAAGACCACTTGATGTGCCAAAACTTATTCCAGAACAACTTAGAGTTGGAGAACCAACTATATCGCTTATGCCACCCAGCCTTTTGATTCCTGAAATGTTCATTCCACCTTCAATATCAGATGATGTTAAAGGGGCAGATAAACAAGCAGTACTGGGAATAGAGTATTCATTTCCTTGGAGAATGTGCACATTCTGGCTCTTATAGTCTACAGTCGACATCCGTCCAATTCCTTCTGGTGCATTAGATTCAGTTGCACCCAGGCCATATGCTGGGGCTGGCATTCGATTTAATTGCCCTGAACCAGAAGCACCAGGGATGTTATTGCCAAGATTGCTATGACCATTGGCCAGAGAAGATAAAGTAGCCCTCCCCCTAATTTCATTTGGAAGAACTTGTGACCCAACAAGACTGGCAGATGGCAAATTCAGGACTTGTCCACTCTGAAGCTGAGAACCTTGAAGTTGTCCTCCAGGTTGCTGTTGTGCTGCAGATCTCTGCAGCTGTTGTTGCTGTTGATTTATTTGATGTTGCTGTTGCTGCTGTATCAACTGCATCACCATCGCATTGTTTTGAGGATTAGATGTTCCATTGTTGTTTATCCCACAATCCACACTGCCAACTTCTGCACCTGTATTGAGTTGCTGTTGAAGCATAGAAAATCCTGAAGATGTATCATTGGTGGGTGAACCCACATTTCCAAAGGAAGGAATATGTTGCTGTGGCTGAGAAAATTGCTTCAGCTCTATGCTTCTAGGGAGTCCCGGAAATAAATTTCCTTGATTGTTCATCAATGGTTGCCCAAATCTCACTCTATTTAAAGGATTAGAGTTTATACCATGAACCGCTTGTAAAAGCAGCCCCCGATCAACGTTTGGCAGGACCAACCCATTGTTTGCATTCACATGTCCTAGAAGTTCAGCTGGTAACGTCACCAGTGCTTGAGGTGATATTTGACCTGATGCTGCAAGCCTTTGAAGATCAAGCCTTCCAAGTAAACCCATTGGACCTACACCTGCTTCTGTAGCTCCCCCAAAGGAAGAGTTCATTCCGCTTTGCTGTTGTGCCACTCCACTTAACCTTTTCAGATATAGCCTATATTTCTGAGCAGCAAAATAATAAGATCAATTAAAAAGTTGCATTATGCTCAGTTGTAAACTCTAATAATATGACAACAATACTGACAAAAGCAAACATATTAAAATAAAGTCGGTTGAATCCTTTCCCCCATCTCCTCTTATTACTTTTAACTCTCCAATAAATACATACAAATCAGTTATGAACAGAAAACCCAATAATAGGCACAAAAGTGATTGTAATGAAATAGAAAGGATCTAGCAGAAACTCAAATAGCAGATTTTGTGGAGGTTAGTTTTGGCCCAGTGTGACACTGCCCCATAAAATGGAAAAGAATTGTTGAAATGTTCACCATCAGGTCAAATGAGTTCAACGAAGCAGATTAAAACTAAAAAAGACATGCCCACTTTCATATCAAACAGATAGCAACAAGCATATAAGACAGACACAAAATATTTCAATTACTTTAATCTAAGATGAATTTGATAGGGGACCCAGGAATCAAAAGGCATGTAGGTAGGTGAGACTAGAGAAATTTTAGACAAAACCATAAACAGCAGCAACACAACAGAGGCAAATATTTAGACAATAGAAAAATGGAAGCTGCAATTACTAGCAACATAATCAAGGAAAATTGTACCTAATAGCATCAGCATAATTTAAAAACAACTGCAAGACGGAATACAACAATATCACAAAAGCATGAAACCAGGGATGAAAAAACAGTATCAAACACTAGTGACTACCACCATTAGGGAAGAAGAAGTAGGTAATGTTGCAACCAGCAGACCAAAGCAAACAGAAGAGTCTAGAAAAATGAAAAACAATGACAAAGAACAACAAAGTTGGTACTAATGCAACCTGCAGCATAAGTCTGTTTCAGTTGTCATGTCATCCTTTTTACAGAGGGCACACGAAGGTTAGACTGATAGTTTTAAACGGTCATAAGGTCACTCACAGTTAAAGTGTTCCTTAATGATATAATAGAATTTGCAAGGAAACAAGTCTCTTCCCTTTTAGGTATATTCTCTTAAGAAAGAGGCCAGTATACCCCAAAACATGCAAGAACAACATCTGCTCCCGGTCTTATGTTAGTCCTAAATGCTTATGAAGGAAACAAATTCAGCAATGGGCAAACAATGGAAATCAAACTGCATAACTAAGATTAGGGTTCCAATAATGATTTACATAAAATTTAGGTATCTTTGAATAGCCGCTCAAACATATCATCAATACACTTGAAATGTTAAACCAATCCAACCTATGGTTAAATTCGATGTGGCAGCTAATTATGGTGCCAGTAACCTGCTTTATTCCTAAGAAGGGTACATCACAAGCTATTGCCCCTTGATATTCTCCATCACCAAAGTATGCCCTGTTGAAATATTGTAACTGCAAAGAGTATTCTACTTATTATTATTATTATTATTTGAGTCATTTATTTATAGATCAAATCCTCTTTTGTGGATTGATCATGTTGGGCATTGTAATTGACCAAATCCCCTTTTGCGGATTGGTCAAACTCTAATTGTATTATGAAAATTAAGAAGTCGGCCCCCGGGCCTAATTAAAGTGGTTTTAACCACTAAGAAGACAAGTCGGCCCTGCCCAATGAAGAGACACCTTTCCAGCACCTGCCAGCCAGTATAAATAAAGGAAGCCAACGCCTCATTATCACACTCACTCACTCACTCATCAAGTGGGCAAGTTTGGTAGCTGCAGTTGGAAGAAGAAGGAAGAGAGAGGCGCATTGCTCAGTGTTGGATATTCTCTAGTGTTTTGGCTTATTGTCTTGGCATTGTATTGGCTTATATTAAGGAAGTTTTTGCTGGGTTTTCTCCCCCATGAGGGTTTCCCAGGATAAATGTTGTGTATCTTGCGATTGTGTTTCTCTCAGTGATCCTACCTATGCTATTGTTATCTAGTAAATTGAAAAGAAACCTAATAATAGCTCAAAACTTTACATGGAATTAGAGCTAAGCTAAAGAGAGCACCTTTCACTGGATAAGCAAAAACGTCATTGTTGTCGTACAAGAAAATTAGGGCTTTTTGTTGGAGAGGAATATCAGCCTAAAAACTATCTAGAAAAGTGCAGGGAACTCTTTAGCACCTTGAGCGCACCTTTTCAGTGGTCAAATACTTCTAAAAGTCAAACCCTAGTTTTGATTGGTACTAGAAAACCAGAAAACCAGTACCAAAAGTACCAGTCCAAATTTCCGCAAGCTCGGTTTCAAGGGGTAAAATTTGAATTTTCAGAAATCTGAGTGCACCAACTTACTCGCCTCAGCTCAGCACATCTAATCCCTGGATTAGAATTTCAAAATTTGAAGTTTGAAAAATTAGGGTTTCCTCATAAAACCCTAAGTCGCAGTTGCAGTAGTAGTTTCAGAATCAATTGCAGTTGCAGTATCAGTTGAAGTATCAGCTGCAGTACCAGTTGCAGTCACCCTTGAAGTTTTAAAAAGGGTTGGTAATTATTACCGCTGCTACCAGATGGTGCCACTTCCTGCAAATGCTATTAGAGGTATGTACTCACATATGTTTAAACTGTTAAGCTTTAAAGGGTATTTGCAGGAGAAGGGATCTCTTGCCATAGATCCAGAAGGATCTCAAGATCCAACACATTCAGAGGAATAATGCAACCCAAGTTTGATTATTCTGATATGCATCTATTTGTTATGACATTATTTTGATCTAGGTTGCATGTTGAAGCTATGACCATCATACTAACCTTTGGTCAAAATTAAAGTCAAGGTATTAGATGGATTAAAGTTGAAATCATAGAGTTTATTCTCTAACCCAACTTTCTGTCAAGATAGCATGTTGTCTTAGTACAAAAGACAGGTTGAAGAAAGCACTTGTCATCTTGAATGAAGGAGACTTGGAAGAAAAGCAACACACTCATTCTTGAGGACAAGATTCCAAGTTCTAGGTTTGATTAATTAAGTTGATAAGATTCAAAGTTGCATATTACACGGTTGATAACTACCCCATTACAAGTAAACACTATAGTTGAGGTAGCAATCTTTGAAAAGTATTATGCTTGATAGCATGTGAGCATATTGAGATAAATGCTTAATGTAATCATTTACCAGATACAACTAACATCTCCTCTAGGAGAAACTTCTCGTGTTGGTTCCAGGTTACCATGGATGAATGTTTGATCACAACACTAGAAGAGTGTTGATCTCATTTCGTATTGCATTTCTTACTTTTGATCTTTGTTTCAAACAGGTCACAAGTGATAGCTCTAAAGGAGCTACTGTGACGATTATTCGTGCTATTGTTTTATTACTATTATCAAAAAAAAAAGTATTATTCTTTCCTGTTGTTTTGTTGACCATGGTTCAGGTTACAGGTGATAACCCTAAGGAAGCTATAGTGAAGGTTACAGAAGAAAGCAGATTAGATGAGACATGAAGCAGACTATGTACATGACCATATACATTCATGTACCAAAGAAGATGAAGAAGAAGCTATCTTTTGAGATCCAGAGTATCTCATATGGAGATTGATTGTAAGGAGCAGAAGGCTCCAAAGATGACCAAACATTAGAACTCACAAAAGACTTGGTCAAAGGATAATGAAGCCACCTTGACGGGAAGCAGAACTCGTTTGAAGTTTGACTCAGCCTTTCATATTTAGACTTGGTATTCAACACCAAGTATACCCTGTAAGAGATGATGAAGTCCTTGTAGACTCATAAGAAATCGAGAATAAGCCTGATCTCAGAAAGGATCAAATGAAGAGACATCTCCCAGGACTGGGAGATAGATGCCATGAGAAGACTAGATCGTAGCTTCAGAAACTACTAGGAGATATGAAATCTCCTGGAAGATTCCCTTGTTTCAGTAACGGAGAAGGAAGCCAGTCAGAAAGACTAGGATATGGATTCTTCCGTGAGACTAGAAGAGAAGTCAGTATTGACTTCCAAGATTGATCTATACAGATCAAGCATGTTGCATATGTACAAAGCCTGATGTGTGTCCAGAGGATTCTCCCAGCAAGAGGGAGAAGACTATGACGAGACACTTACTCCAGTAATTGAAGAAATAGTTCCAGTATTCATGAAGACAACCATAACAACCATGATTCATATATAGTATGAGATGCAGCGGGAGCAATCCCCATATCTAAAATTGAGTGGCAGTTTGTGCAGTACATTAGTTGGGTCATGGAGACATGACTACAATAAAAGAGTTACCTCCATGAAAGAAGAAGAGCTACCTTCAGTATCAGTTATTGAGCCACTCTCAGTTTCAGATGAAGTTGTTGCCGTGATGAAGTAGAGGAGTTACTTTCAGATTTTAGAAGTCACAGTGAGAATGGAGCAGCCATTCTCAACTTCAGAGAAACTGCAGGTGCAACAAGTGCAGAGTCTCAATTCTAGAAGGAACAATTGCAGAAAGAGGAGAGGGCATACTCTCAGGCAGTGAGACAGATAGTGCTTTGCAGAGAGCACATAGAGCTAGCACATGATTGTGCAGATTGAGTCGCAGCTGAGCAATTGTACCAGGTTGGTACAAAGTGATGTGAAAAATTGATTTGAAGTTGAAGATAGAAAGACTCATGTCTGCAAGATGAAGCAAGCTCCTAGAGCTTGGTATGGCAGAACTGACAGTTTCCTGACGAGCTTGGGCTTTACCAAGAGTAAAATTCATTCTAACCTCTACTTCAAGGTTATGAATGATGAGCCAGTTATATTGTTGCTATTATATGTAGATGATGTATTCTTGACAAGATGAAGAAAAGCTCATCACAGATTGCAGAAGAAGCTCGCTACAGAGTTTGATGAAAGACCTAATGCATTATCTCTAAGGTCTTGAAGTTTGACAGAGCCAAGAGAAGATCTTCCTTAACCAAGGGAAGCATGCAGTAGAAATACTAAAGAGGTTTGATATGTTGGAGTATAAATCCATGAACACACCCATGGAAACAAAGTTGAAGCTCCTGGTAGATACCTCGTCAGAATTGGTTGATGCTACGATGTACAGACAAATTATTATTGGTTCGTTGATGTATTTGACGAATACCAGACCGGATATATGTTTTGTTGTGAACACCTTTGAGACATTATTTGGTAGAACCCAAACGTGTTCACGTTAATGATGCAAAACTTGTGATGAGATACCTTAAGGGTACATTGAATTTTGGTCTCTGTTATACTAGAGATCATGAATTCAGATTGTATGGATATACTGATTCAGATAGAGTTGGAAGTGTACTTCAGGATGTTGTTTCAATCTGGGGTCAGCCATGACTTCATGGCAAAGTAGGAAGCAATCCAACAGTGCTCTTAGCACAGCAAAAGCAAAATACATTGTTGCATGTTCTGCCAGTTGTGAAGCTATATGGCTTCGGAAGTTGTTGACAGGTCTATTTGATCTAGAGATGGAAGCAACCTTGATCCTATGTGATAACCAGAGTTGCATAAAGATGATAGAGAACCCTGTGTTCCATGACAAGTCAAAATACATAAAGATCCGATACCATTACATCCGTGATATGGTGCAGAGAGGAGCCATAAAGCTCCAGTATGTTAGCACAGATGAACAGGTTGCAGATGTGTTGACCAAGCCTCTATCTCGTGTAAAGTTTGAGCACTTTCAAGATAAGCTTGGTGTAGTCCGAAAGGACCTCCCTCGAAAGGGGGAGTAGTGTTGATGCCAGCCGAGTGTTGAAGATTTCCAGCTTCGTGCTGATGTTGTTGTGATGCCAGCCTAGTGCTAAAGATTTCCAACTTCGTGTTGATGTTGTTGTGATGCCAGCCTAGTGCTAAAGATTTCCAGCTTCGTGCTGATGTTGATGAGATGCCAACCTCGCGCTGAAGATTTCCAGCTTCGTGCTGATGTTGTTGAGATGCCAACCTTGTGCTAAAGATTTCCAGCTTCGTGTTGATGTTGTTGAGATGTCAGCTTCGTCCTGAAGATTTCCAGCTTAATGTTGATGTTGTTGAGATGTCAGCTTCGTGCTGAAGATCTCCAGCCTAGTGTTGATGTTGATGATGCTCTAGCCTTCGTGCTGTGATGCTGTTGTTGTTGATGTTGTATCAGCCTTGTGCTATTATTGATGATGATGATGTATTAGTGTTATACTAATTGATGTTGATGCAGAGATGATGATGATGCCACTTCAGCTTCTCGCTGAAGATGATGATGATGATGCCACTTTAGCTTCTCGCTAAAGATGTTGATGATATTACTTTAGCTTCATGCTAAAGAAGAAAATGATGTTACTTTAGCCTCACGCTAAAGATGATGATGACGTTACTCTAGCCTCATGCTGATGAGGATGATGATGCTACTCCAGCTCCATGTTGTGAACAATTATGATGAGAAAAACTTCCGATGATTTATAGATATGCCAGTCAGTGTTCCATATGTTGTTGATGTTGYTGCCCTCTCTCTTTCCCGATGATGTTGTAGAATACCCTTCTTGTTAAGGGGGAGTGTTGAAATATTGTAACTGCAAAGAGTATTCTACTTATTATTATTATTATTTGAGTCATTTATTTATAGATCAAATCCCCTTTTGTGGATTGATCATGTTGGGCATTGTAATTGACCAATTCCCCTTTTGCGGATTGGTCAAACCCTAATTGTATTATGCAAATTAAGAAGTTGGCCCCCGGGCCTAATTAAAGTGGTTTTAACCACTAAGAAGACAAGTCGGCCCTGCCCAGTGAAGAGACACCTTTCCAGCACCTGCCAGCCAGTATAAATAAAGGAACCAGCGCCTCATTATCACACTCACTCATTCGCTCATCAAATGCGCAAGTTTGGTAGCTACAGTTGGGAGAAGAAGGAAGAGAGAGGCGCATTGCTCAGTGTTGTATATTCTCTAGTGTTTTGGCTTATTGTCTTGGCATTGTATTGGCTATCTATATTAAGGAAGTTTTTGCTGGGTTTTCTCCCCCATGAGAGTTTCCCAGGATAAATTTGTGTATCTTGTGATTGTGTTTCTCTCAGTGATCCTACCTATGCTATTGTTATCTAGTAAATTGAAAAGAAACCTAATAATAGCTCAAAACTTAACATGCCCAACATTTATTCTACCTCTTGCAGAAAACATAACATAAATTAGTCTGACAGAAATGTTGAAATATTGGAGTAAATTGCAGTGGCCAACCTCAAGAACAAAATAACAGTTAAGTGCAGATGATTGACAGAGCTATTACATTTTTTGCTTTGACAGCAGTTGCACTCCATGGAATATGATTATCCTGCTGCAATATGAAATATGCAGAAGCAAACTCCCTTCTCATTGACAATTTATCCAATCAGAACTGAGTGCATGCATCTTTGTGAGCTCATGAAGTTGTCCATTTCAAACTACTACTTCGAAGAATATTGAGTCCTTCATATTACAGTTAACTGAAAAGATGTCACAGGCAACATAAATAAAGTGCCAAATCACAACTACTTCAACTCGGTTACTGATGGAGTTTACAGGACCCACTTTACTGCAATCCAAAGTCTCTGTAGCAACATATAGCATTATAAAATATATAACAGTTAAATTTCATTATTCTTATTTATACAACATTCCATCATTGCTACTTGTTTTATTACCCAAAACTTCTCTGTATTAAATGGTTTGCAATATTCTTATTCTTGACTCTCGACAATCAGACTCATACCATTATAAAGCTCTACCACCTCTCGATTTTTTTCTTTTGAAAATGTAAATCAAATATGATTCCTTGTGGGGCCAAAGTGGAGTCACACAAGTTCCCCTCCCTAGATCTTTCCTAAAAATGCCAATCCTGGCTAAGATTTACATAGTCAACTCTAATCTAAAAGTTGATATTTCTCCCAATTAGAACAGATTAGCTGCCTTATGAAAAGTTGCACGCTGTTATCTTTCCCATAACGACATGCTCATCAGTCTGTCACATCCCACACAATCCTACCTACCTAAAAGATTTTTTCTTTTGAAAATGAATCTTAATTCTCATTACTAAATGATAAAAATGTACATCATATATGATTTGTCATGGGGCCAAAGCGTGGTCACACAAGTTCCCCTTCCCTAGATCCTTCCTAAAAATGCCAATCCTGGCTAAGATCTACATAGCCAACTCTAATCTAAAAGTTTATATTTCTCTCAAATGAAACAGATTAGCCACCTCCTGAAAAGTTGCCCATTGTCATATTTTCCATAAGGA
>JZKD02S1676023.1:27575-44872 GCA_000966675.3 Picea glauca
TGGATGAAATGAGAAATAGAATGAGAGAAATGGGAGTGAAAGAGTGTTTTGAACTCTTAGCTAACCCTAGGCTACCTTTTCCATGAGTCATTTCTCCAAAAAAACCAAAAAAAAACAAAAAAAAATGAATTTCCTCCTCCTCACGCACGCGGGCTCAAGGGAGCGTTTCGGGGAGCGTTTTTTTCCCTTGGGAGCACTCAGGGAGCGCAGTTTTTCATGAGGGAGCGCACTCCCTAAAAACGCTCCCGAAGGGGAGCGTTCAGGGAGCGCACTTGGGAGCGCGCTCCCTGAACGGTCCCCTTCGGAGCGCGATTCAGGAGCAGGTTCGAGGGGGGGGGGGGCGCTCCCCCGCAGCCTTGCTTGAAAGAGAGACGTCTTCTTGAACAAGATCAAGCAGTTTAAAGTTTAAACAAGGTGTTTCATGTTTTATCGAGAGTTTTATCAGTTGAATAAAGAAACTGCCAGAATTGGAGATTAAGCCATCACTGGCCAAAAGCTAAATGCAGAAGATGGATAGGTCTAAATTGTTGGCTAAGTTCTTTGGGCTGTTGCTTCCTAATCCTAAAAAAATTACAAGCCTGGGTCAATTCCAAATGGCACGCAACCAAGAATCCATGGAGATGTTTGTACTTCCCTGATTAGCAGAAGCTACTTCATAGCCATTAAGGAAGATAGGGAAGTTATATTTGACAACGGTCCTTATTTATTGCAGGTGCAGGTCTATAACGGGTATAACAGATGATGAGGTTTGACCCCACCTGAGAGCCCAAACACAATACTGATGTCGGTTATACTGCTCTTTCTTCCCTCGGGAATCTGAATATTCAAAGCCAAAGATTCTGGAAGAGATTGGCAATACAGTAAGAACCTTTGTTAAGGTGGCCAAACAGACAAAGGAAAAGACAACTTATACAAGGACTAGCATTGAAAGGGATGTTGGGAAGGGATTGCCAAAGGAAGAAAAGAATGGGGTATAGATGGCGGTAACTACTGAAGACATAACAGAGCTACCTGTGGTTATACCCCAACCAAATATAGATAATGGCTCAATTGCCAGATCCCAGAGAGGGCCAACCAACACAACAAAGAACCAACCAAAGAGTAAAACAGGTATTGGAAAGGTGAGCAAACAAGACAGAATATCATGAACCTTCTTGTTGGATCCAGCATTAGGTTGACCAATACATGAAAATAATAACCTGGAATGAGAGAGGGCTAAGGCTCACCTTAGAAAAAAGGGCCCTCAAAAGAAAGATCAGGGAATTGATCCAAAAATTATCTTGATTCAAGAAACAAAGCTCTCTGGTCATTGACTCATTGGACAAGTGACATTTGTACGTATATGTGGCATTCTGCACACTTTGCACTGGACATTACTGGACACTCAGGGGCCTCACTGTAATGTCCCCATTTCTGGATTCCCTTAGTTTGGGATGCCTGCCAGAGTATCCAATTGGGGGTGATAGGGAGCTCAGGCAGTTTTGAGGAGTTTTATGAGGCCAGACTTACATTATTCATCATATTTCATCTTCAGGATCCATTCCACGCAACTTGTCCTTGGTTTCATTGCATTCTGACGATTTCCGTAATTTTGGGTTATTATTGAGCATATTTTAATTAATTACACTAAAGGTGCTATTTGGAGCTTGTTCCTTGGAGGAACACCTTAGTGTAATAGCTCATTGGAACCGGAACGCAAATATCTACGGGATAGGATGATAAAAAGTGACTTTCAGTGGCAGGAGAAGCTATAAGGGCGAATTAATCACTTTTTTGGAGTAAAAAGGGTCATTAAATTAATAAAGTGATTTTATGAAGAAATATTAAAGATGAATTAAAAGTCACTAGAATGGAAAAAGGTGAAAGAGGGTATAAAAGAGAGATAGGGGCTTCTATTCTCCCATGAGGTTGATTGATATTTTGATGTCTGACTTCTTAGCTAGAAAGCCCAAGGTACTTGGGGATTTTGAGGGTTTTGACTCAATAAACCCTAGAGATCAGCAAGGAGGTGAAAGATCCCTTTGTTCCTGGTCCAAGCATGGCCAAGGAGATGAAAGATTACTCCCTCACCATTCTATTCAGATACAAGTTTGGTTTTCTACAGTGGACGAAGACTCAAGGCGCAGATCTGGAGATTTCTACAGAGAGGGCGCACTGTGAAGGAAAAAGTAATTCGATTTGGCCAAGGAAAGATAGATCTGAAGCAAATGTCATTCCAGGAGGGTTCTACAACACCCTAGTGCCTTTTTTCATCAGTCTTGGGGGGCTTTAAGCCTCATATCGATTTATTCTTGCATTGGGCGAATTTCATGAAGGAGGGCGCATTGGTTCTAGGTGATATAGCGAGTTGGAGGGTTAAATCTCCTGTTACAACTAAAGGATCTCTTCTTAGGAGTTTTCTATCTTCAGATCTATAGTTGAACATCAATTTGCAGGGGTTTGGAGGCCAGATCCATAGAGGCCGAAATTCCTTGGGCTCCTACAGCGAGAAAGTGCGCAACTCTCCCAGGAAATGTGCCAGTCTTGAAGGAGGGAAAAAAGTTGAGCTCATTAGACTTTGCATGCAACTATTGGAGGTCCAGGAGGGTTCATACCATTCTCTTGCTTGTATCTTGGAGGTTTCTACAACCACAACTTCCATACTATCCATATCTTTCCCAGATCTGTATATCTCTTGTACCGAGGTCAGTTTATATATTAAATAAAGGTCAGATCTGAAGTTTGTGACTATCTTCTTGTGTACACTGTTAGCATCTTGTTATTGTTGTTTGTTGTTCCAATTTCCAAGGGTTTAGGGAAAACTCAAGGGAGAAACAAAAGCACTTCTCCCCCACTATTTTCCTCATTACATTCATCTTTGTGTGCTTGAGCTTGGAGTGGGCAACTTGGTCTTCTTGTTGGTTTTTGAGAAAGGAAAATTTGTGAGAGCTTGGAAGAGAGAACGAAAGCTGCCATCTATTGTTGCAAATAGTTAGAAAGCTAAAGAGGTAAGCCCAAATCCCATTCTTTGTAGCTTTTTGTATATCCTTGTGATGTTTATTTCAGGATTTTTCTTCTTCTCCTACTCTTTCCCATTCCTTCTTCTCCCTCATTTTATTGCAAGTTGTTCATCTAATACTTGAGGAAAATGATCTTCTTGTGGTTTATGGTTCCCTTTTTATTCTCATGGTGGTGGTGGGGAATATGCATCAGAGGGAAGAAGAGGATAGTGGTCATTCTCATAGTGACCCATTATATGAAGATGAGGAAGGTTTGGAAGGGGATGAAAGTGGCAATAAAGGTGGCAATGAAGGTGGAAAAACTGCATTGGCACCATTGTGTAGGTTTGTGACAAAACTTGAGGGGGGAAAGGGGGTGAAACCACTAAATTTTTATGTAAGCATGATTGTCATCAAGGAAAACCTTGTACCAATTCATATACCCGTGTGAGGAGGCATCTTTGTGGGGTATTGGAGAGTAATGAGAATAACGGGGGCATTGGGATCTCAATTTGCCCTAAGGTTTCAAAGGAAGAAAGACAAAAATATATAAAGATAGAGGATGTTGCACAAAGAATGCATGGTAAAAAACAAAAGGTTCAATCTGATGCATCATCTAGATTTGGTGGCAACACATTTACATCCCCTCATGCTAGTGGAAGCTCGGGCCATGCAGGGGATGGATCTAAAAGAACAAAAGCAAATTTCCTTACTATTGGTGGTAAGGATGAGGTGAATGCAAAAGTGGTGTGGTTCTCTATGCTTGTAATGTACCATTCAATGTTCTTTGTTCCCCCTTATTGGCATGATATGGTTCAGTCCATCAACAAAGCTCCCAAAGGATACAAGGGCCTCGGATATGAGAAAGCTAGAATTGTGTTACTAGACAGGGAAAAAGCAAAAATCCAAAGAACTCTGATACAGTTTACAAATGAGTGGGTAAATTGTGGGGTATCCATTGTATTTGATGGTTGGACAAATGTTAGAAACCAACATTTGATATATGTTCTTGTTGTTTTGGCTAGTGGTGTAGTCTTTCTTGCAACGCATGACTCCTCATCAATCACTTCATCTACTCAACAATTTAGAGCTCCTACTGAAAACCATTAATGATGTTGGTCCTTCTAATGTGATTCAACTAATCATTGATAATGTGGCAAATTGTAAGGGAGAAAGGAAAATCATTGAGCGGGTTCATCCTCACATCTTTTGGTCTGGGTGTTTGGTGCACATATTGACATTTCGATGCATGATATTGTCAAGCATAAAGGTTGTGGATGGATTAATGACTTGTACAAGAGAGGGAAGAAACCCATCAAATTTGTCACTAGGCATACAAGGGTCAATTACTTTTATGGTACTCACTCGGCAAATTAAGATTGCAAAGAATATAGCTATTTCCTCACCTTTAGGCGCCTATTGAGGGTAAGACAGGCTTTGGGTGCTATGGTGATGAGTGATGATTGGGATGACTTGGGCACTAATAAAGATGGTGCTAATGCAGTGAAGGAGACTGTTCTTGACAATCATTTTTGGTCACGGGTTAGGTATGTTTTGTGATTCTCCAAGCCGATTTATCACATGATTCAGTTTGCAGATTCAAATCAGCCACTAATTGGGGAGGTGTGTGAGTAAATGAACACCATGCTAGGGAAAATTAAGGACATTGTTCAACGTAGAGATGTGAACTTGTATAATCATATCTGTATAGAGGTGGAAAAACAGTGGGAAAAACTAAATATTCCACTACATGCCTTAGCAAATGTGCTTACAACAAAATACTATCATATATCATGGCTTGCAGCACCAGCACCTGAAGGTGGGGTGAAGAGAAAACCACACCAAGATCCAAAGGTTCAAGCTAGTTATATGCAAGCATTAAACAAATGCTCACTGATTAGGAGTGTGATACCATACAAAGACAATTCACCCACTACATCAGTGGCAATGGTTCCTTTGGGACCAACCACACAATTAGAGATCAAGGGAATCTATCTTCTCTCGAGTGGTGGAACATGCATGGCGGTGCTGCCCCACAGCTACAACGTTTGGCAACACAGGTGGTGAACACTTCTTCCACAAAGAGGTGTTGGAGCACCTATAGTTTCATCTACAGTGTCAAAAGAAACAAGTTGAATGTAAATTGGTCAAAGAGCTTGGTTTTTGTGCATTACAACTTGTGATTGTTGTCTCGTTACTGTGAGGAGAAAACATGGATAAAACATTTAAGACTTGGGACAACAACCCAGAGGAGGATAATCTGGAGGATGGAGTATTGGTTTTGGAGCAATTGGACAATTGTCTTATTGATGATGATGACCATGTTGAGATGCCACCCCCATCCACTGCCATGGTCCCCCTGACTAGGACTCCAGCTGCAGCGATAGGGGCTTCATGTTGAGTTCCACTTCCATCTACTTCTACATAGTTACCTCCTACTTCGGCTCCAGTACCACCACGTGGAAGCTCACGCGACAATCATGGTGGTGCAAAGGAAGGAAAAGTAGATAGAAATTAGAATAATTGTTTCTCCTTTTTCACTACTTTATATGTCATCAACTCATAGTCTTTAGCAACTAGCTTAGTTTACTGTTTTGGACCTTTTAGTCTACATACTTCAGTTAAACTATCATTTTAGAACTTATGCAGATGGCCTATTTTGTAAACATAACTATTTGGTCACGTTGATAGTTGGTGGATAACCTATTTCATTCCATACATTAATGGTCTACTTCCTATTATATGGCTTAAAAATTTGTGTGTTTGTTTGTAATTGCTAGATGGTTGATGCTCAAATGATCAATCATTAATGCACCATGGATGCCATTTCTAACTTCATGATAATGTAGTATTCATCTACAAGTAGCACAAAATGCATGTTTTCATATATTCTGCAATTAATTTGGCATTCTGCATGTTTTTTTAATATATATGCATTATAATATATAAAAACACATATACAAAAGAAACGCTCCAGGGATGCTCCATTCCTGAGGTATTTTGGGAAATGGCGCTCCTGTTCCTGCTCCACTCCCACACTATGGCAACCTTGGTCTACAGTCTTGACAGGTGGAGGCTCAAACCACTGATCAGTGTTACTGGAGATCCTTGAGCATCAACTACAATCAAGAACAATGTACCCTTAAGTTCAACCCAGGATTGGCAGAACGTCAGGATTTATTGTCAAAGATTTGGTCTTGGTAGTACAAGGACGGTCCAGATAAAGTAAGTGTCGCTTACAAATTTACAGAAAACTGAAGGAAATTAAGTGTGCCTTGAACAGATATGACTAATGACAGGGGAACGGTAGCAGCTTTGCAAAGGCATCATGAAGAAGTTCAGACAGAGGTGTGCTTGATCCAGTAGAGCAGTTTCTAAGCCAGCTTAGAGATAAAGACCTTGGCAGACATCTTGGTGACTAAAAACAGACCAATTCCTACTTCAGACAGGCAGTTTCCAACCTTCACCTGAGTCATGTACTCCTCCCTTGGAGTCTATTCTTAGGCACAGCAATTCCTCTTTGGATTTCTTTGGGGCAGTTGAAATAAGGAACAGGACACTACCAATTAGATTGATTTCCCCGCTGACAGAGAAATTTTCAAGTAATATTCTCAAAAGGCCCTGGTTTGTAGATATTTTTTATTTTTCATGAAGGAAGCACTCAATGTGTGGATGTTTAAGGCATAGAGTAGGCCCAATCTGAAGCCTTGCATGATTTCTTATTGCCCAAATGGTATTTTTATTAACTGTTGTGCAAGTCGGGGGAATGGAAGGAAAGTGGTGGAGAAGGGGGCCTTTGGTTTTGGGGCTGTATTGCATAGATGTGGCTGGGTGTGGGTTTGGGTACAGGAGACGGTGCAGCAAGTGTGAAAATGTTTTAAACTACAGGTGTGATACTGTAGCAGTTTTCCTTTGTAAAGGAGGTGGTCATTAGGATGCGGGTATGGCAAGTACGGGTGCCGCTGAAGGAGGAATAGAAGAATCCATGCAACTTTGTTTTGGGGCAAGGCAGGGCTGTTTCTTCAACCTTGGAGTCCTAATTGTGCCTCCGAACCTCTGGTACCTTTTTTTATCTCAATCTGGATAGGAGTTCCAAATCTTCCTCTTTCGCACTGTTTCAAAGAGATTTAGACTCTCATGTCAAACAAAGCACTGTGACCTTTGCTCAGATGAGTGTAGATGTTGATCTGAATAAATTCTAGGAAGACAGTGAGCTGGATTTTATCATTTCTCGGAGAAAGAAACTGAACTACAAGAATGTTATACTTAGCTGCAGAATTTGTCACAATTATATCATTGAGCGGATTCTTGTAACAGAAAGGCTATAGAAGGTTCAGTTAAAAAGGAAGATCAGGGTAGGAAACAGGAAATTTGAGCCTATCATAGGCAAATTGTCAAAATCCACTGGGGATTCAGAAGAAGAAAGTTGGAAGCAGTTGTTATAATAAAAAAGCAGATGAAGAGACAAAAAAGAGGTAAAAAAGAACTTTGAAGCTCCACCATTCTAAAATGAAGCTGAAGAGAACATGGGGTCAGTCACAGAAGAAAAGCATGATATTCAAGAAGAGCCTGTTATCGCGCAATTTGTACTTTGATAGAAAGGAAAGGTAAAGAGGACAAATTGATGTAACGGGAGACTATCCTATCACTGTCACCTCAATAGGATGTCTCTTTCTATTTATGGTGGTAGGCCCAGGGGAGACGTCCCCGGTGACCTGGGGTTTTGAGAAGGCAAAGGATAAAGGCCAGGTAAAAGTTTCCCTCTCACAAGTCACCACCAATCAGAAAGTCCGGCTAAACAACCAATAAAGAGATAATAAAACCAGAGGTGTACCTGCCCGGAACAAAGCAACATAAAACTATATTTGCAAGGGCACTTGCTGGTTAGTACTTCATATAATCAGAGACTTTCTTAATAGGAGCAATTGACTAATATATTGGTGAAGTAAACGAAGATGTATAGCAGCAACAATCACGATGCAATACTTCACAATAAATGCTTTATAAAAGCTTCAGAATGAGCAAGAATGATTAATTATCAATATCATAACACCAACATTCATCAGAAGCAAATAAGGCTATGCATTAGTCAATCTTTTCATTGCTTAAAGAAGCTTTAAATGCTGCAAAGTGTGACCACAACTCAAATGAATAATAGCAGCAATAAGGTTAGCAAGTCAATCTAAACTAAGGTTAGAAGGTGTTAGTAGTTGTTCAAAGATTTGGAAAGTTGTGATCAAAACACTCAAGAGAGAGAGATCTTAGACCAGTGTCTTCATAGGGAAAATGGAGTCAAAAAAGGTGGCTGCAAGAATTGAAGGAACAAGATGATAATAATAAAGCCAAAGACAAGAGGAATTAATGGATGAAGTGTCGGTAGACCGAGGCTTCAACCACCAAACCCTAGGGGAAAACGGTTGCTAAGGTGTAGGTAACCCTAGGCTTTAGTAGGTTTTCCTCCTTTAACTCAACGATGTAGCAAAAACGGCTAGGATGAAGTGGCAAGTACTAGGGTGTTGCAAAGGCAAGGCCCTAGTAATGGCTTCAAAAAAAAAACGGCTCCTTGGCATAATCTAGTAGGTAGATAGCAATTAGAACAAGGACAATAACATGTGCTTGATCCCTAGGGTTTAATCCAACAATTACATAAGTATTAACAAAATGCAAAGTAAAAGACCATAACCATTCAAGTAAGAGAAGGATTGCAGAAATTTACTCACATTCACCAAATATTATCAAGCCAAACCCTAGTTATAAACTTTCCACCAAAAAAAATGCCAATTACACCATAAAAAGCCTTCCTTCAACAAGTGCGCTAGAATTTCAGCCAATGATCCCCAAGAGGGTGCAAATTTCAGACCTCACACAAGTGTGAGTGAAAGATGATGAGAAAATGAGAGTTTTAACCCGCAATTTATACAATAGCAATGACCTTTAATTTTACTTTAGGTCACAAAAGGCCGACATGGCCAAATTTACATCAAAATACTGTTTTACACTAAATGTCATAATTAAAACCCTAAATCAAGCATAAATGATGACGTCATGCCCTTTTAGGATGACGTTAGGCCCTTTTAGGGAAATGTTGGCTTCCTGGAGAAAAACGTTAGACCTTCTTGGGCCTCAGGAACCTGCCACAAGTGCCACTTGGCACATAATTGCCTCCCAAAACCTCCACAAGCACTGGATGACATCATGGGTGTCCTAGGTGACGTCATGGGCCTTCCAAGGCCTACGTCCTGGTAGAAAGGGCACAACCCCCCTGGGTACGGGTCTGCCAAGCTACCTCTGGTGGAACGTCCTCCTCTTCTCAGGTGCAAACCCTCTGATCTGTCTCTACCCCCTGTTGGGGTCTCAACATCCATCTGGTGGGCTTTCAGCCCCATGGAGGTCTAAACTAATCATCTCCCCATGTGTACCTGTCCATAAGGGTACCTGTCCATCGGGTATGATCCTGAAACATCAACAGATATGCCCTCCATGGGCTCATAAGTCACAAGGATCATAGCAATGTCAATCACATCTAATCATCAAGTTATTAAACATGTGCATAAAACCCCTTTTACCCGGACAAGTGCTCAAAGACATTATATTAATCTACAAGCCAAGTTTGGAGGAAACGCTAGGACGTCCTATTGGGCTAATGCTCACTGGATGTGGGGTGTTTCCGAGAGAGATCAAATCCAAGCCATGTGAGTGGATGAAGTGGATAAGGGATGTCTGGGCAAGGGGTGCAGTGATAGCAGGAAAATGTATGGCTTACCTGTGGGTGCCTCTGTAGAGGGTGAGTTGCACCTGTCATGGATGCAAATGTTTCCAAGCCCATTCATGCCTTTTGTCTTTTATTTCTTTTTCTTCAAGAAGCTAGTTAGGGGACATTGCCCTGGCGTAGTGACCAGTGGTGGCAATGCTACCCACAAGCACTTCACGAAAATGAGAGGGTTGGCTCGTGATGAGAACCCCTTTCTCTTGGCTATGCCACCAAGAGTCGCTACCCTGGCGTGGTGACCAGTTGTTGGTAGTGTCATACCGCTACATGCCCATGGACCTAATAGGTTGGCTCGTGATGAGACCCCCTATCCTCTAACTAGGTCTTGTTTTATTATTTTTTACGGGTCCCTTTGTTTCTTGCTGAGAAGCTTTTTACTGCTTTCTCGGGGATCCCTGGGCGAAGCATCTCAAGGTTTCATTATTTGGTTTCTATCTTTTGCCAGCTACTTTTACCCTCTGGGCCTTGAGCCCCTTCTTCCCACAAGGTAAGGTACAACCCTTAAATATTTGGCCAACCCAATGTCCGGACCAGTGTAATGGGATGGATGAGCGGGAGAAAGACGGAAAGTGGTAAGTATGGTGGGATCGGACGATGGCTTCTCATGAATCCCCCCAGTGGCAACTCAAAACCTATGGGCACAAGCTTACTAGGACATCTTGTCATTCCCCCTAGATATGGTCAAGTGGATAGGTATAAGATCCTAGCACCCGTTAGAAACAAAAAGAATTGAATGCACAGATTCAAAGGTTTTGAGGATCAAAGTGACACATATCATGATACCCGAACTCATTACCTCATGGAGCAAGATCCATTTCTGCTATAGGACCAGGCCGAGGTGATGGATGTTGCTGCTGCTAACAAAGTGGAGGCGCTGAAGAATGAAAAGATGGGCCCTCCAGGGCCATGCTCAAGTCGATCTGGCTCTCGGTACTCCATGTCTAGGACCTATGGGACTCCAGACATAATCTCCTTAGTTATCCCTAAACTGGAGGATAACAGAGCCTATAAAGGAGTTCGCAGAATTTGCAACTCTGCAAGTAGAAAAGACCAAGGATGGAAAATTTATGTTAGATATTCCAAAATCCTCTAAAGGATTTACTGGTGCAAATCTCAGGAAGGATTCCTTGCTCACGAAAAGAAAAAACACAAGACAACTAAATTGTAGAAATTCTAGGGGTAAATTCTTGTGTCTCTCAGCCAGAAAAGAAGACCAGATTCGAGTTCTTGATGTTCTGTTGATTAGTAGATGATTTTCCATAAGTAATTGATTAGAAGTTATACTAGGTAGTGGGTAATGTAGCTTTGATCCCAAACTGCAAACAATTTTTGAGTTTAAAATAATTGTGATAATCTTATTCGCAATAAAGAAAAAGTAGTTAGCCTAGTCGTAACAATAAATTGTCCATAAAACAGGTTTTATATTAGGATCTTCAAATGTTCAGCTACAAAGGTGTTAGGAATGGTATTGGATATCATTAATGTGTGATTAACATAATTAAACCAGATACACTAATCATCACACGTCACATAAGAAAGATAACCTAGTACACAAGATATGTATGGGTACAATAAGTACCCATTAAGATAATATCAATAATGATATAAACTTGCTTGTATACAAATGAGGCTTAGCCTCAAATATAGATATATGAGTTAGGACATATTAGCATGGATCCTAACTAAGATCAAGTGTGATCATCAACCGAAAACATTAGGTGTATCAATGTAACCAATTGGGACCATAAAGGCACCCATTAACAAATTACAACACAAGTCAAGACTGTACAACATATTTCCAACATTCACCCTTAAGATTGACCTAGGGGCACAAATAAGGAAAAAGGCTACAATACTCATGGCTACTGACCTAACCTCTACTAATACAATTTGAAGATCCTGAAATGTAGTTGCATCATTATGTGTAGACAAACTTGGCCACCTGAAATAACCCCTGTACATAAGGGGGCAAACTTCCAATCCTACCAGATGCCTCTAGGTCTTGGGATATTAATCTTTTTCCTTACTTTCAAGGAAAACAAACTCTTACCAATTAAAATTTTTATAATTTGTAAAATTAAAACTCGAATAAAAATTTAAGAAATATAAATTTTTACACATCTATATATATATATGATATTTATATAAAAAAAATTAATATATTAAATTTTGTAAATATATATAAATTTTAAATTACACTTTAATATATTAATTATAAATTATAACATAAATAATATAGCTATAATCATGTAACATAAATAATATAATATATAATATGCAATAATATAAATTTAACTCTTATACAATAATATAAATAATATATTTATAAAACTTTTATTTTATAATACCTAATAAAAAATATATACACTATCGTAAACATATTGTATGCTAACCATATTGGGACCCTCTTAGAAATTCGCGGAAATAAATAAGGAAGGCAGGCCGACACTTAGAGAAAGCATTGAAACTAGTTCGGGACAGATACAAACAATTTGGGATAGAGAGGGACAGATACAAACGCACAGAGATGCATCTATAGAGGGACAGATGAAAACAAGTAGACATTCCCACATCTGTCTTTGAAATTCACCGTCACCGTCTTCGACAATCACCTTGCGAAATTGAAGGATTCAAATTTTAAGGCTCGAATTGAGCTAACCCACAACTTACGGCAAGTTGGGAGTGAGCACGTGAAATACAAGACGTTGTGGAGGGATCTGTTTCCGCTAGCACAAAAAATGTCTATGAAAAGGATCCCGGGCGGATCTAGGTGGATCCAAGGATTCGTGGATCCATCCCCCAGGGTCGACGAATCCGATAACTTAGCAAGTCCATTTGTGTTGTTGATTGTTCTTGGATGAAGATATGGTATGTGAACATCTTTCTTGTGATCTATATTAAAGGTTGTCATAAATCTATTGGTTTGWAGATCGGATTAGCGTTTGTTGAAGAGATCACCATAGWTYTACTAACTTCAGATGATTTCAACATGGAATCAAAGCTAATCTGGACTATTCTTTCTCAAACCAACAAATTTATGGACTCTAGTTGACTAATTCTCACTATACGTGCTCCATTGAATTGGGAAGTTCATCAAATGGATGTCAAGAGTACTTTTCTCCATGGAGATCTCCAAGAAGAGCTTTAGATGTTGCAACCACCAAGGTTTGTACAAAATGGTCCTATTCCCTTGGTCTGTAAGCTCAAGAAATCCCTATATGGTCTTAAGCAAGCACCTCGTGCTTGGTATGAGAAGATTCTAATTTACTTTATTAGTTGTGGCTTCACTCACTCTGTGGTTGAGTATGATCTCTATATTGGCCATCAAGATGGTGAAATCCTCATTATTGTGCTATATGTGTATGACCTCTTTTTGACTACTCATTTCACATCCATGATCAATGACATGAAGCAATAACTTAAGGACTCTTTTGAGATCACTAATTTAGGGTTGCTTTGTACTTTTCTAGGACTTCAAATTTCTCAGACCTCTGCTGGAATTTCCCTTTCTCAACCTCGATACACCCTTGATCTCCTACATTGCTTTGGGATTGAAGATTTCCATCTAATGCATACTCTTATTGCTTCAAGGATGAAGTTTCAGGCCAAGTGCCCTTCACCGGTATTTGATGCATCACTTTATCGATCTCTGGTCTGGAGTCTACTTATCTTATACATTCTCAGCCAAATATATCCTTTGCAGTTAGTATGTGTTCCCACTACATGCAAGAGCCTCATGAGAATCACTAGCAAGTTGCTAAGCACATCTTGTGCTATCTTAAAGGCATCCCTCACATGGGCAGTCTCTACTTGGGGGGGCATTGACATCTGTCTCATTGGTTTTTCTTATGTCAACTAGGCAGGTGATCTTGACAAGCAACACTCTACCTCAAGATACTTGTTCTCCCTTGGTTATGGACCAGTTTGTTGGTGTTACAAGAGGCAACAAGGCATGGATTTCTCCTCCACTATAGTCGAATATGCTAGTGCATCTCTGTAATATTCCCAACAGAGATAGACTGGGATATTATGTTTGCTTATATGGTGTTTCTGGTTGAGTGATTTCGTCAAACAGTTTGTATTATATGGATTCTTACTGCTGTAAAATGCATACCAACTTTCTACAAATAGTTTATTTGCAATTATCCCCACACTTTGATCAAACATATCGCACATAAAATATGAGAGGCAACATTGGCATTCTTTTATTATGGATGGAACACAATACAATAGGTATCTAATGGTTGCTACAACAGCTGCAATATAACAGTAAAAACACTATAACTCAAGTCAAAACCTGTTATGATGCCATGGTCCCCTCTGGTAGCCTATAACAAAAGAAAGGCTCGACCTTCTCACAATCACCCCCATGGCTTCCTCCGGCCCACGGTTCTGCAAAATAAAGGGAAGCCAATCCCTAATGGCCTCTAGCGGACCCTCACGACCTGTTTTAAAGAGCTCACGGCTCCCCTCCAAGCCTGCAAAACCCTCGCGGACCTTCCCTATGCCTTGTGGTTCTACCAAGGGGAAGAAGTTGGGTCTTCCTTGAGACCCCACGATTCCTTTAGGAGCCACGAATATCCCAAACGACCTTCACGGCCTCTCCTGCCAAGCAAAGACAAATCGGCCCCTTAAGAATCTCCACAAATCTCCAAGTAAATTGTTGTTGCCCAATTGGAAACCCTAGATGGATTTCCCCCTATATCTAGCTAGGGTGGATATCTCACCACTTAAACCAAACTAGCAATGGAAGGGTTTTTCCCAAAACCCCAACGAAAACACTGGCTACAAGAGCACTCCAATAAGATATCAAATCATAATGAGGAAGGTGAAGTGCTACCCTTCCTTTATACTTCTCTGAACCCCTTCTAGATCTTTCCTCTCTTTGACCAAATCCACATGAAGATTAAAATCACTTTATAACCCTTTTTAAACCCCTGTTTATGCCAAAAAGTGATTAATTGGCTTCTGACACATTCCCGGACGTCGAAAGTCCCTTTCTCATCATCCCAACCTTTAGATCTTTTTGTCCCGATTCACAAACTATTACACGAAGGTATCCCCTCAAATAATATGATCCAAATAATACCTTTTGTGTATTTAATTTAAGTATGTTCAATAATAACCCAAAATTACAAAAATCGTCGAAATGCCACGGAACCAAGAGTGAACTATGAGGAAAAGATCTTGATGATGGAAGATGGTGAATGGACTAGCTTGGGCCCCATATAACTCCACCAAATTACCCAAACTCACTGTTATCCTCATTTTACTCCTCTAGTCAAGCTGACATAAACTCGAAAGGTCACCTCTGACTGTAGAACAGAGGAATCCAAAAATGGGGACACTACAATCTCATTCCATAAAGCATCTTGCCTAGATATAGATGATACTTGATCAAATAGGTCTCCCTTAACGACCTCCTTTCACCATACTTTGGGACAATCATACCACCCTTGAGCTTATTTGCAACCAAATGAATCATTAGAATCCCAAACACATTGAGATTCAGATGCATTATATTCGACATATCCATGCTCAGGGACAACTTGTCCTAGTCTTTGTTCCTTCCACGGATCAGCTTGTCGATATCTTCATGAATCTCTTCCAAAGCCCACCTTCACTAATCCACGAACACATTGGTATAAGCGAGCTAGCATTATGGGGGGAAACATGATGTATTGTAATGTCTTCTCTTAGCGGTTCCCTGTTCAAATTAAGGTGGGGTGTTGAGAAAATGTGGTTACACTTCACTTGAGGCCACGTGTCAATCCATTGTACTAATTATAGCTTTATGGAGCATACATATGGGTACCTAACTAACCCAATTATTGTACTTTCTATATTTGACTAGGTTGGCCTAATCACCCTCTTAGGTCACTACCCTAACCTTAAAGGATGTGTATAAATACAAAGGTACACTCCTCATTTGTATTACCTCACTCAAGTGAATTCATTTAGTTTTTACCTAAGGGCACCTCTAAATAATTTGCTCTACATGTAGTATTTTGCTCTATTTGTGATGTTGATTGTTCTTGGATGAAAATATGGTATGTGAACATCTTTCTCATAATCTATATTAAGGGTTATTATAAATCTGCTAGTTTGAATAATGGATTAGGGTTTGTTGAAGAGATCACCATAGATCTACTATCTTCTTATGATTTCAACACTCTCATGCAATGCAACAACTAAGAGAACAACTTCAATAATAATAAAAAGTGTGGCATGCCATAATGGATGAATGTTGCTTTTGGAAATTATAATTAGAGGAAAACTAATATATAATTCAAATATGCCATTCAAGATAAGCTAGTCAAGCAAGATTCAAGACAAGATTCCTTGGGGAGAAAAAAAATACACTATGGAGAAGCTAGACATCTACAAAAAACAAGAACATACAATTGGAGACTTAAATCTAGAATATATTGATTGGAAAGTGGGAATAGAAATAGCAAATAGTTTAATAAAGTTATATTAAGAACAAAGTGTGTCATGAAGCAAATACTATCATAGAACCGTATAAAAAATAAAGTGTGATGTGACGTAGCAGAGGAAAGTTGATATTGGAGATAAAAATCAAAAAAACACATATAATTGAAATATGCAATTTAAGAAAAGCTAATTAAGCAAGGTTCAAATGTTTTAAAACTTGGACTCGTCCTCAGAATCGGTCAAGGGTCAACTCAGACTCGGTCTCGAATTGACTCAGACTGATTCGATTTCAATGACTTGGTTTTACTAAAAAATATAGAAAATATTTAAATTTTAATGAAAAAATATATTTTAAAGATTCCAAACCATTAGAGACAAAATATGCAAAGTCTATTCATGTATAATATACCATGTAAGGGTTAATATATCAAAATGGCATCGAGTGCAATACATATCAACAACAAAATACATAATCAATGAGGCTCTAAATGGCCTCTAGAGTCCAGAGAACATGCTACAAGCAACTAGTCTACTACATAATGCATAGTACATATCATTGAACAACACGATCAATTATCAAACTCATCACCGCTACTAGAAATGGGCTCCTCAGCAAGAGTTACAAAATCATCCTCTGGCTGAAAGTCTTCGGACTACTCAAACTCCTCAGGGACATTTGCAACTGCAGTAGATGTAGTAGTACTAGCAGAAGCACGAGATGGCCAAGTTGCACGACTAGTGCTTGCATGTGCCATGCCTGGTGCTACGTTGTCACTTACTTCAGCGCCTGCTAGTGGATCCGGATCCAAACCAATCCCCCCCAACTCCAAGTCATCAATATGAAAATCAAGATCAAACTTGTAACATCCCGCTCTGGCGCACTGAGAAAACTTATTCTTTGAGGACACTTGCTCGCAAGTGATCTGGACTTTTATGATAAGAAAACATTTATCCTTGATTATGATGCGATATGATAGATGACATGATGTTTTACTGCTTCGACATGGACAGGTGCTATTGACTCGGTTTTACTGAGTGTGCAGGGTTTTTGACCTTGAGGATGCAGAGGCATCGACGGGACCCCTTGGACTCCAGATCGAGTCAGGGAGTGTGCT
>JZKD02S1676023.1:47700-70155 GCA_000966675.3 Picea glauca
GAACACCTAGGAGTAAATTTAGGAGCAACTCTAGGTGGGTGAGGGAAATGAGACAATTAATAAATTTAAAGAAAATAATTATTGGAGGAAAGAGGGGGATGGACGACACTTGTGCTAAGGAGAATATTTAGAATATTTTTTTTAAACTAAATTTAAATGTGATTTAGGGAAAGTTGGAGGTTCTAAAACTCTATAAAAGAAAGGGAAGATGAGGAAGCAAGGGATTGGCTGTTAGCGTAACGTTACGCTGCCGGATTTGTGACTTGACTGATTACTTGTGGAGAGTTGGTATTTTCCAGCTTGGATAGGAGTGGTAGCTCGGCCTTGCAAGGCGAGCTGGGAAGCTAGACATACCATCTGGATAGTGTGTGGCCCCTTTGCGGCTCGGGGGGCTAAGGGGGAAGCAGAGTACCCCTAGCAATTGGCTGGGAGGTACCGGTGTAGTCTCGATGGTCGGCGAGCGGGAGTGGCACGGAGCACACGGACTTCATTCGAGGCGGGCGACAAGGCAAAGGTACGCTCGTTTATTTTATTGAGTATAATGCATTAGAAATTATGCTGGGAACTGTATGATGATTTTAATGGATGAATTTTGTCTTAAGCTTCTGCCGTTCAATTCATTTCCTAATTTCATTGTGGTCAGCATTCTAGTTGGGTTCTATTGTTCCTTGGTTGGGACCTTTATGATTCTGCGATACCCCTTGTGGCTGTATATTCCTGGATGTGGTGTCTTCGCATTTAAATTATTAATGTGTTATCGCAGCAAATTCCTTTATGAAAGCAACCATTAATGAACCATGATAGCTACTGCCCTAAGCGTTGAACTCCCTCTGCTAGTAATGGTGATTTACATGTTGGGTCTATCGGCGATAAGTATTTAATAGACAAATCATGTCCTTATTCACTGGCGTTCTGAAATTTAATCTAGATACCAAAATCTGTCTGCGGTATGTAGGTTAAATGGCAAATCGTAATTTATTTACCGGCGTTCTGAATTTAATCCAGATTTTTAATTCAAAGGCGAGTTTATATTTTTTTGAGCCAAGGCCATTTACCCTCTGGAATGCGGGCTTGTATCTATTCGGGCTTCGGCGGTGATTCGCTAGACTAAATCTGGCGCACCCCTCACGAATTGCTACCCAAGAAAACCTTCCTAGCATCACGTTGTAACTGAGTACGAAAACTTTGTTTCTGGGTTGTATTTCCTTGCGTTGGGGGGGGTTACTTATCTCTGTCGTTACGTCTGTGCCTTTGCGAACTGGTGAAAGATACCCTGGCGTTTTCCCTCACTCCAATCTTTGCATTACTGTGTTTACATATCTCTGCACTATATAAAAAAAATAAAGTAATAAAACTTCGTTTTGCCCTGCCACTGTGGAGAACCGATTGATGCCTCTGCTGCAGCAAGGTAACCCAGCCAACGTTCGCCTCTGCAACTTAAGCGCGCATCTCTGTAGATGTTGCATGCACCCTCCCTCCGTGATCAGTGCAACGATTGCATGTACCTCCACCTCCACAAGACGCGTTATGGACAGCTCGTTATGACGCGGTTAAGGAAATTTAACAATTGGATCTTGGTTGCTGGCGGTTGCACCGACAATAGCCATTGATTTCGGATTTCCGGGCATGTCCAGGTCCTGGGTTAACACAGACCCGACGATGCAGTGAGCTGGACAATCTCTGTGGCTGCATTATTTATTAGAGCCATTAACTGGTGTCAGTGTAGGACGCGTCAGGCGAGTCTTTCTTCCATTGATATCGTTGTCCATACATAATGGCTACGCCGGACAAGTGTCGAAGGGTTCACCCACAAAAAAAAGGGGGTTACCATTTCGAGTAGGTCACGACAAACCTGAATCACCCAACTGGTCGCCATTTCCGAGAACCCTCAGACATATTGCAATTGTTGAATCCCCCAAATCTTCGTTTCCTTAAAAAAATAAGGAGTCGACAGAATATGACAAGGGGAGTTGCCTTTAGGATAGGATAAGAACAAGGTAAGTCTTGAGTGATAAAGCAAAATCTACCCATAACAGCATATATTCCAATACGGTGGTCCTACGGCATAATCCTTCCAGCTCTCAGATTTGGCGGTAGGATCCAAGTTAATTTATAAAAAAAAAAAATTTACCTTTTTGTTTTTCGAACACAGATTTTTATTTTGTTTGCGCTCAATATCTGGCGCAGGAGGGATTCTTGATGGACTGGTGAAGGTTTATGACACTCTTTTAAACTGCATCTTAACTTGAGAAATTTTTGCATTAAACCAAGAGTAGGAAATCCATTCTATTCTTCCGTGCACGTGAAGGGTGATCCTTTTTATTTATAAATTAGGTTATTGAGTTAAGGTAAATGTTAATTTTAAAATATTGCGTCAATTATTGATTTGATTTATTGCGTTGTTGCGCTTATTATTGGTTCATAGTTATTGATATTCTGTGCCATTTAGTGTAATATAAATGTAATGTTAACTCTGTTTTAGGGTAATGTTATCGCAGCATAAGGCAATGTAAGGTTAGTGTTAGATAATAGGGAGGTATTTTATTGATATTTGTTTGCAAACTGATTATAATATACCATGCATTGTTGATCATGTTTTAGGGTAATGATACTGCAATATAAAGCAATTGTAATGATAGTGTTAGCAAATTGGGAATGAAATTTTACTGTTAATTATCGCAGGGTCATATAGTATAAATTGAAATGATGTGTTGTCTTAATGTAAGTTATTATAATATATTGCATTGGTAACATACAAGAAGTACAGAGATTATTATTTTATTGCAAGTCATCTTAATATAAAACATGATGTTGTTAGGGTATTATGGTAAGGGTAGTGTAATTTTATTATATTGATAACACACAAGATGAAATGTGATTATTATTTATTGGCAAGGTTAGTAAAAAGAAATATTGTGGTTATCATTGTGGGAATGTGGTTGAACGTTGTCGAATTGTTAACATATAAGAATGCAATGTCTTTAAACTAGTACAATCAGTCATTGGTAATAGGGAATGACAATTAATTGTTTTTACATTGTTTTTAGGGGTGGATTTGGCAACATGTGAACTAATGGAATTTACAGGGTGTATTGGATCGGTAATTGATGCTATTTGAGTCGTGGGTAATGCCTTGTCCTAATGATGGTTGGTTGTGGTCGGAGTCCATTCGGGTTTGCGTTTTCTATAGTCGTCATGGTAATTTATTAATTATTGTTGTACGCGGTTGTGATCATTTATTGCTTGGTCTGTTGGAGTCGGGCGGGATGTAGACACCTCCATGTTCCTCAGAACAGTCGCCAGCCCTGAGACCTTAAATGGTTAAAATCGATGGGAACCTGGGCTTGAGCGTTGATTATGTGTCTTGGAGGTCCTAACCATTGCAGGGTAGGACAGGCGGGTAGTCAATCTTACTTTTTGTCGGTTGATCGTCCTTAAATGCTTGCAGTTACTTGTTGTGCGTCTCATGTCGTCTAGTAGTGTTCGTAGCGGTTGCGTCTTGCTCGTCGTCGGGTGGCGGCGCAGAGTCGAATGTATTTATTTACCCTGGCACTCACGCGCACACACACACAAAAAGAAAAATTTTCACTTGTTATAAGAGATTGTCGGCGTAACGTTGAGGGGGTTCGTTACAAAACTCTGTTGGGTGAGACTCCACCCACTTTGAGGTTGGATCAATATCATCCAACACAATGGGACCTATATCAGGCCTTTTGTTTAACAACCGGTTGTTCCTTAGTCGAAGGTTGTATTGCACGAAGGCAAGATCATTTAATCGTTTTTGTTCCAAACGGTTTCTCTTCTCCGTGTGAATCCTCTCAAAGACAGACCAATTGTGTTCACTCCTAGAAGCACTGTGAGTTTGGCTCAAGACTCGAATTGCAAAATTTTGCAATTGTGGACACTAGCTACCAAATGACTCCCACCAATGTGCTACAAAGACAAAGTTAGTTCAATATGATTAGATTGTGAGTTTGGCTAAAAAATAAAGTATTTAAAGTTTAAACAACTGATCTTAAAAAAACTTTGGAATTGCTTACCTGGTTGGTCCATATCTCTTGCAATCTTTGCTAGGTTTTTGCCAAAGTTACCTATGGCTCTAGTAAAAGAACTAATTTATCAATGTACATCCAGTTGCTATGCCTCATCAGGGACCATGAGCTCCAAGCACTCGTACAATCCATCTTTGACCTCCCCAGTTTGATCTTCTGCTAACTAAGCTCTGTAATGGTACCTTGGGTTCAAGAAATACCCAGTTCCATGTATAGGGCAATGGAGTTGATTGTTCCATATATTATCAAGGATCTCCCAAATAGGCCCATACTTAGCTACTCTTCATTGTAGGTTGTTCTTATCTGCTCCTTTGCTTGATCCACAGCCTCAGAGATGTCACCCATGGCCAATTTTTCCCCATCCACCAACCACAACACCTTAACAAGGGGCTTACCAAATTTCACAACCTTTATTGATTTTTTCGAAAAAGTGTTATCAAAAACTTTTTTTTTTGTGTATTTCCCATCTTCTTTGCGAGCCCATCTTATAAAAAACTGGCATGTTTGATCGGTTTTTGAGTTATACTGATCAAAATCAAGCACTAAAACCAAAAATGGCCAGTTCCATGCAAAACCGGCCAATTTCATACATAATCATGCGACCGGCATGTGGAACCACTAAAACCCCCAAAAAAATTAAAACAATAACAACAAAAACCCTAAAAGTAAATTTAGACCCCTCCCATTGTCATTTAATGAAGTCCCCACCCGCCATTGCTTCATGAGGTAACAAGTCCAATATCGTGGTAAGTGTCATTTTAATATCTGAAGCATTTGAACATGTTGCGAAGGATCTTTTCTTGATTTTGAAAACATTTGCTTGGAAATTATCCTTTTTTCCCTATTTCACCTTGGTGAGTGTCATGGTTTCCTAGTAAGTGGCCACCCTTAGGGAAAGGGTTGCTACTGGGGGATCTCCTTGAAGAATTATCGTACCATCCCCGCTCATGCTTGCCACCTTCCATGATTTCTTCCCCTCTGTTTCCCATCTTTTAGGTTTTAGGGTTTATTAACCCAAGATGGGCATGTACCTCATCTCATGGGAAGAAGGGGCCACTAAGCTCGGAGGTGCCCTAGCAAAAACATCAAGCAATAAAAGCTCGCCTTGGGATCCCAAGAGCAATGAAACGCTTCTCAAAAAAGTGAGGGGCCCATAAAATAAACAACTAATTAATCAATAACACTTTCCAAGGTAGAGCGTTTGTGGGCTATGCATTTCCTTTTTAGTGCCCCTTATTTCTTCAACTTGGAAAGGCATGCAAACCGAGGTAGAGAGTGTTGGAATTTTAAATTTTCTATTTACACAATTACAATTACTTAATCCAA
This sequence comes from Picea glauca, assembly GCA_000966675.3. Lineage (NCBI taxonomy): Eukaryota > Viridiplantae > Streptophyta > Pinopsida > Pinales > Pinaceae > Picea > Picea glauca. Next base: position 53,079 of record JZKD02S1676023.1, read on the forward strand.
TAGCAACTATAGTAGGATCACTGAAATATAGACAATCACAGATACAATAGAACACATTATCCTGGGAAACCCTCGTGGAGGAGAAAACCCAGCAACCAAAATCCTCAATATAGATTCCTTCAACCAGTATAATGATGCGCTATAGCTCTCCAAGAAAGACCAAGACCAAAACACCAAAAGAACCAGTCTCCAAGACTTGTGCGCTAGACCTTCTTATGAGCTCCAAGATGCACAAGAGAAGTGGGTGAGTGTGTGTCCAAATGAGAGGAACCTATCCTCTATTTATACACAACAATGTCTCTTGAAGAGACATGACTCTTGACCTAACTAACCCATAAAACAGGGCCGACTAGCCACAATGGCGCTTTTTACAATTATAAGTAAAATACCAATAATACAATAATTTATGTTCTATAGCCAACTTGTACAATATAATTATAATAACCTTTTAAAGGTTTGACTAAAACAAATATACAAGAATATCTTCTGTAGTTACACCAAAAATATTAACACTCCCTCTTAACTAGGAAGGTATTCTTTCCATACACAGACTCCAAGTCTGATACCACATGAGCTCACATCCATTGACTGTTGAACATGCGAATCTATACATCCTCGAATATCCATAGTGCAACATGACTTCACCCCATGCAACCAAGGTCTGTGGGTAGCTCTCAATAGCTACAACATGTCCCCAGGACATCCACTCTCTGCAATGCATCAATACCTGATCATGTGCACTCCTATCTTAGTGCCAGACCTTTTTCAAACTGGATGAGACCCACCAAACTCAGTGCCAACCCTTTTTCAAGCTGGATGAGATTTTTCCATACTCAGTGCCAGCCCTTTTTCATGTTGGATGAGTTCCACCTATCACTCCCTCTAAAGAGGGACCACACCAAGCTTGTCCCTGAAGTACTCGAACTTTGTCCTCAACAGCGGCTTAGTGAACACATCCGCAAGCTGATCCTCAGTAGTCACAAACTAGAGCCTCACTGCTCCCCTCTGTACCATATCCCTGATATAGTAGTATCTAATCTCAATACGCTTCGACCTGTCATGGAACACCGGGTTCTCTGAAAAATTCATGCAACTCTGGTTGTCACACCAAATGCACGTTGCCTCCAATATGAGACCAAATAACCTAGACAGCAGCTTTTGAATCCAACTACTTCTTTGCCCGTTGCACATGCTGCCACATACTCAGCTTCAGCGGTACTGAGTGCCACACATGACTGCTTTTTGTTGCTCCACGAAACCATATTGGAGCAAAGACTAAAACAGTATCCAGAAGTGCTCTTCCGGTCAAGAATATTGTCGGTCCAATCTGAATCTCAGTATCCATACAATCCAAACTCATGGTCAAATCTATACCAGAGACCATGATCTAGAGTACCCTTAAGGTACCTCAACACATGTTATGCTGCAACCAAATGAACCTGTTTGGGCTACTCCAAATGCTGACTCAGGGTGTTACAAAACATATATCTGGTCTTGTGTTTGTCAAATACATCAAAGAGCCCACTATCTGCTTGTATAAGGTAGAATCCACAATCTCTAAAGTTATATCCTGCAACAACTTAAGATTTGATACCATTGGGGTAACCATGGCCTTACAGTCCTACATCTCGAACCTCTTCAAGATTTCCACAACATACTTTACTTGATTTAGGAAAATCCCATCTGATCTCTGCCAAACTTCTAGTCCCAAGAAGTAGTGCATCATTCCTAAATTTTTCATCTCGAATTTTGCAGTCAATTTTCTCTTACATTCAGTGATGAGCTTTTCCGCACCTGTTAGAAACAGGTCATTTACATACAGCAGTAGAATCACTGGTTCACCATCCTCAACCTTAAAGTAAAGGTTAGGATCTGCATTGCTCTTGGTAAAACCCAAGCTCATCAGAAAATTGTCAATCCTACTATACCATGCTCTGGGTGCCTACTTCAATCCATATAAAGCCTTCTTTAATCTGCACACATGAGTCTCCCTGTCATGTGTCTCAAATCCAAGTGGTTGCTCCACATAAACTTCCTCTTTTATTTCACCATTCAAGAAGGTTGTCTTTACATCCATCTAGTGCACCTTCCATTTCATCATAGCAGCCAATGAAAGTATAGTCCTGATCGAGGTATATCTTGCAACAGGAGCAAAAGTTTCTTCATAATCAATCCCTTCCTTCTAAGAGAAACCTCGGGCCACAAATCTTGCCTTATATTTTTCAATACTACCATCAGTTGTGTGTTTCGTCTTGTAGATCCATTTCGAACTCACCACAGATTTTTCCTTTGGTGTGGGAACCACATCCCGGACATCATTTTGCATAATGAACTGGTATTCCTCTGCCATGGCATCTTTCCATACTTGATTTTCTGTAGCCTCTTCATAACTAGAAGGTTTTGCATCCATTATGTCACACAAGCATGCCATGTAGATGGAATACGGCTTCAACTTCTTACTTTCCCTGAAAGATTTCTCTGGGGCACCAATTCTTTCTGCATCTCTTATAAGCTCTTGTGCCCAAGCTGGTCTTCTCTTGCAAGAAGGTATCTCGGTTGGTTTCTGAGGTTCTACCATGTCATGATCCTTTGGAATGACTTTCTCTGGTTCAACTGCCTCTAGAACTTTAGGAACTTCATTCTCTTCTTCAAGTGCCTCTTCTGCATGGATCTGTTTGGATTTACTAAAAGTTGCATTCTCATCGAAGGTTACATCTCGGTTGATCTCCACTTTCCGGTGACCGAGAATGTATATCCCGTAAGCCTTCGATGTGTCACTGTAACCAACAAATATGCCCTTCCGTCCAAAAGGGTCCAACTTTGTCCTCTTTTCCTTGGGGACATGAACAAATACAGGGCAACCAAATATTTTGAAATCGTTGACTTCTGGCTTCTCTCTTGAAAACATTTCCTCGGGTGTCTTGTTTTCAAGCACCTTGTGGGGACTTTTATTCTGCACGTACACTGTCGTCTTCGCTGCTTCTGCCCACAGATGCATAGGAAGATCTTGATCATAGATCATGACCTTTACTACTTCCATGATTGTCCGATTCTCCCTTTCAGCTATTCCATTCTGCTAAAGGTTATAGGGAGTAGAAAGCTCCCTCTTAATCCCAACTTACTTGCAATACTCCTTGAATTCTTCTGAGGTGAATTCAGCTCCATTGTCTGATCACAAGGTCTTTATCTTCCGCTCTATCAAGTGTTCTACCAGAGCCTTGAACTCTTTGAATTTGCCAAAAACTTCATTCTTTGCTTTTAACAAATAATTCCAAGTTTTATGTGAGTAATAATCAATGAAAGATACATAATATACATACCCACTTAGTGAAGCTGTCGACATCGGTCCACATACGTCTGAATGCACGATGTCCAAAACTCCCTTGGCTCTGATATCGCTATTGGGAAAGGAGTGCTTCACGTTCTTACCTTGTGCACATCCTTTGCACACACCATCTGGTTCTGCTTGCATTTCTGGAAGACCTATCACCATTTTGCTCACAACCGGAAAAGCTTTGTAGTGTAGGTGAGCAAATCTCCTATGTCGTAGTTCACCGGGATTCACAATATCATGAACCATTGCGGAGTCTGAATGTCCTTTTAATTTGTAGAGTCCTCCTTCTTCAACTACAATCACTATTGCATCATCAAGGGTCTTCCCTCTAGGCCACATAAGAACTTGACCATCAATAAATGCTACTCTAAATCCTTTCTTGTCCAATGTTGAAATTGAGAGAAGATTCTTCTTTAAACCTGGAACATAGAGAACTTCCTTCATCTTCATTAGCTTGCCTAAGTTTAACTTGTAGGAAGCTTCTCATACACCTTTGATTGGATACTAATAGTCATCACCCAATTTCACCTTGTGAGGTGAATCTTTATGAATAAGTTTAGATAAGGAGTCTTCATAGCCTGTCATGTGCTTGGAAGCACCACTGTCTATCAACCAAGTGTCACTTCCATGAGTAACAGTACCTCTGAGGGTTGAGATAAGAACACAATCCTCATCACTTGATTCATCTTGCTTTGCAACCTTCTTGGGAGGCTCATCATCTTCAGTTGTGTGAGCTTGATGTCTCTTACTTCCTTTCTTATTCTTAATTTCCATAATGAGGAGGCAATCCCTAACAAAGTGTCCCAATTCCTGACAACAGTAACATCATATCTTTGAGTTGTCTCTTTGACCCATCCTAAACTTCTTAGGTAAAGAATGATCCTTCTTGTTCTTTCCTTTCCTGGTGTGGGCGGCTAGGGCTTGATCTTCATCTGCCATCTTTTATTCTCTTGCAGTTGTCCTAGCTTCTTCCTGGTTACAATCTTCCCAAAGCCTATTGAACTTGGGAAGCTTCTTTCTTGAACAAATTCCTTGGATGAATGCATCCCATGACCTTGGGAGGCCATTCAAGGTAGTCATCACCGTCTCTTCTCCTTCTACTGAGTCACAAATGGCTTCTATCTGTTCCTTGATTTGATTCACTCTTGAGAAGTAGGAGTGAATGGTTTCTGAGTTATGCATTTTCACATTCTTCAACTGAGATCTCAGAGTTATTCTTCGATTTATGTTGCTTCCCTCAAACAGACGAGTTAAGGTGTCCATCATTTGCTTTGGAGAAGATAATGATGATATATGATGGATAAGGTGGTCCTTAATGGAGTCCGCAATAATCCTTTTTGCACTCACCATGTCCTTATATTTTTCCTTAGCTTCATCTCCTTAAGGTTCTTGAACCTCTTCTATAATGAACTTATCCAGTTCATGTTCTTCAAGAAGGGTTACTCTATACTTCCAGGCCCTAAAGTTATCAGTTCCATCTAGCTTCTCATCAATCTTTGTTCCAGTAGTCATCCTGCCTTCTAATGGTCTTGGTTTGTCCGGCAACTGTCTCTAGACTGAAAACGACTCCCTTTTAGACTTCTAGATCTGCAACTGGCTTCTATTCAGGCCTGCTCTAATACCATGTTGGAATTTTAAATTTTCTAGTTACACAATTACAATTATTTAATCCAATAGCAATTGTAGTAGGATCACTAAAATATAGACAATCACAGATACAATAGAACACAAAGATTATCCTGGGAAACCCTCGTGGGGGAGAAAACCCAGCAGCCAAAATCCTCAATATAGATTCCTTCAACCAATGCAATGATGCAATATAGCTCTCCAAGAAAGACCAAGACCAAAACACCAAAAGAACCAGTCTCCAAGACTTGTGCGTTAGACTTTCTTATGCGCTCTAAGATGCACAAAAGAAGTGTGTGAGTGTGTGTCCAAATGAGAGGAACCTATCCTCTATTTATACACAACAGTGTCTCTTGAAGAGACATGACTCTTGACCTAACTAAGCCATAAAACAAGGCCGACTAGCCACAATGGGGCTTTTTATAATTATAAGTAAAATACCAATAATATAATAATTTATGTTGAGCCGACTTGTACAATATAATTATAATAATATTTTAAAGGTTTGACTAAAACAAATATACAAGAATATCTTTCGTAGTTACACCAAAAACATTAGCAGAGCATATGTGGGCTATGCATTTTCTTTTTAGTGCCCCTTATTGTCTTCAACTTGGTGACACATGCAAAATAAATGGCTAATAAAGGGCTTGGAAAAATATGCTTTAAAAACAAAAAGAGGAAAAGGATGTGGCTAGCCGTCAACAAAGGCGCAATGAGACAAAACGAGCTCTTGTATGTCATGAAACCCCATACCTACAAGTCTAACCCCATCCACCTCACATTCACTACATGACCTAGAAAGGATTCTCCTTGGGAGCATCCCCTACTTGAGGAATTGGTTCACACAATTGGGTATTATGGCACCCCTCCCATATCTAAATTTGGCAAATTGTATAAGGTCTTTGAGCATTTGTTTATTTTGAAAAGGGGGGGATTTGATGCACATGTACGAGTGGTTATTTTACTAGATATGACTTACTTGGCATGATACTTGTGACTTGTGTACCATTGGAGGGCGTACTTGTTTGTCTCTGTAGGGCCTTGACAGGTGAAAGCTTGATCGTGAATGCACAAGGTCACTTGGACCTTCATTTGGGGCATGAATCCCACAGGTTGGATGATGCGGCCCCTCTCCTTGGGACAGCTTGGATGACGGACGTTGCCTTTGGAGGTATTTGATTATCCATTGGGGGTGAGTCGCTAGCCTTCCCAACCCCAACGTTTTCCTTTGGAGGCCATACTCTTCTCTTTTGGGGCATGACGTCATCACTCGGAAGACTAGGGTCTAATGGTGCAAGGTGCTTTGATGGTGATGTGGTTTGGATTGATGGAGAGAGAGACACTTGGCATGCATATGACACTTATTGGTAGGATATATGGCCTTTGGAGGCCCAACGATTTTCACCCTAGGCCAAAACATCTCTCCCAGTGGCCCAACGTCACCCTTTAGGGCATGACGTCACCCCTAAAAGAGGATTTTCTTTTTGTAATTTTGAATTTTAAAGTTGTAAAGGAAAAAGGAGGAGGTCAGCCTCCCTAATTTGATGTTGACATTTTGAATTGGGGACAAATGGGTTTTAGGTGACCTCCTATAAAAAGAGGTCACCCCATTGTCATTTTGAATATAACTCACTTGAGAATTACATATTACTTGGCTGAAATTTTCGCCCTACTTGGGCAAGGCGCACTATCTCTCTTTGATGTTTTGTGGATGCATCTACTTGTCTTTTGGAGGAATAAGCTAGGCGTTATCTCTTGGTGATTTCTATGGAATATGCTTGATAAGGAAGGGTTTCTTCATGCTTTTTCTTGGAATTGGTAAGGAATTTTTGCATTAATTGTGTTTTTCTTCTTGTTTCAAGCTAAATTTGTCTAAACCCTTGGAGGAGTATAAAGGCATACACCCTCCATCAAGTCTACTTTGTCATCATTGAATAATCTACTTTGCAAATGTTGCTAAGAGGAGTAAAAAGGCTTACACCCTCCTAGATTTACCTTGCTAGTTTGGTTTTCTCTATGGAGTAAAAAGGCTTACACCCCTAGAGAAGTAACACAACTAGCTCTTACACAAGAGACTACATTAACCCAATTGATAAAGGCACTAATATACTTGCATTGGAGATATAAAATCATTGAATTGGTATGCGTGAATTACTAAGGTATTGCAATTGTTCAAGTTGGAATTGAATCTATATGCTATAAGCTTTCTTGTGCTCTAGGGGTGTCTTGATTAGCCTAGTAATTCTATTTGTTGTTACGAATTAATGGTACAGCCATTAGGGTTGCAGCAAACTCATCCTTTTTTTCAATCTTTGTTCACTAATCTACCATTGAAATTCACTTGTAAACCTTGGTTATTGATCTATTCGTTGTTCGCTAATTGATGGGTGGTTTACTTGTTGATTTTTGTGGCTAGATCTTACTGTTGTAGCAATTGTTTGCTACAGCCATTTGGTTGTTATAATAACTTGTTGATAACACCTAATAAACAGCTCTTAAAGCCACCAAAGTCTTGCTCTAATCATTGGAAGTTTGACTAGTTATTGCTAGCTTTATTTTTGATATCTTGTACTAGATTTTGGATGGTTAGATTTGCAACTATTGTTATCATTTATTGTTGATATATGTATCTCCATACTGTTGCAATTTGGGACAGAAAGGTTTCTTACTTGATCCCCATTGGTTTAAGACTTGTACATCTATCGTTTGTCTTATTTTGGGCAGGGCTAACACTGTTTTGCAGGTACTCTATACTTGGCAACCGTTCTCCATCTACAAGACTCACTCTCGAGCCTTACTCCTCCAATCTTGACTCATACGGGTGTTCATCCATCATTCTTACACTTTCCATCTCAATCCCCCTAGGGTCACTAGGATAACCCCCTTCTGGTGATTTCATCGTCACTAAAGCGAGGGGAGTGTCTATCTAAGGCGATAATGGGTAGGTACTCCCATAGTTGTCACACTTCCATGGTTTGGGTTGGGCTTTTCCCAAGCTACAGATTGTGCGATAACACAACCTATGATAGATGTTATAGCATCATGTGGTTTAGGCTTCAAAGGCCCTAGTTTTCATGATATCAAGCAGCCACTTTTACAGAATGAGATAGATGAATACCTCGTGGAATTCAAAGAGTCATGGAGGAAAACAGGGTGCACAATCATGTCTGATGGATGGACTGATGGAAGATCTCACACCATTCTTAATTTCTTAATTGCTTTCCCACAAGAAACTATGTTTCTTAAATTAGTGGATGCCTTTGATCATGTGAAGGATGCACGGTTATTATTTTGTCTTTAGGATGAAGTAGTTGAGGTGGGGGTGGAGAATGTTGTTTAGGTCATCACGAACAATGCCTCTTGTTATCCCCTATCCTTGGGAGAACTAAGGAGATCATGACCCCGGAAGGACCATCGTTTCTTCAGTGCAGCCCATCTATCAGCAGCATCAGTATCCATCCCACCAGCCTGGTCCTGAAGTAGCAGTAAGTCTTGCTCCATGAGGTAATGAGTCTAGGTATCATGGTATGTGTCACTCTAATTATTGAAGTACTTGAATATGCTACATTGAATTCTCCTTCATTTCATAATGTTTGCTTGGAAATTATGCTCTTTAACTTGCTCATACCTGGGAGGGTGACATGATTCCCTAGTAAGTTGATCTCCCTTTAGGATGGGTTGCCACTGGGTGGGTATGTGAAAGGTCATCGTCCATTCCCTCCATACTTACCACTTTCCATCCTTACTCCTCTCATTTTCCCCCCTACCTTTGTTCGGGCATTGGGTTTGCCACACTACGAAGGGTTGTACCTTGCCTTGTGGGAAGAAGGGGCTAAAGGCCCAGAGGGTAAAAGTAGTTGGCAAGAGTTAAAAGCCAAAATAAAACCTTTGAGATGCTTCGCCCAGGGATTCTCGAGAAAGCAGTAAAAGGGCTTCTCAGTAAGATAAGGGAACCCGTAAGATAAATAAACACTCAAGGTATTAGCTGGTAGATGGGAGGTCTCTTCATGAGCCGGCCTATTAGGACCATGGGCATGTAGTAGTATGACACTACCATCTATTTGGTCACCAAACCAGGGTAGTGGCTCTTGGTGGCATAGCCAAGAGAAAGGGGGTCTCATCACGAGCCAGCCTTCTCATCTCCGTGAAATGCTTGTGGGTAACGTTGTCACCTCTGGTCACCAAGCCAGGGCAATGTCCCTTGGCTCTTCCCTTGAAGCACAAAAGAACAAGCAATAAGAATAAGAATAAAAGGCATTGATGGGCTAGGAAACAATGGCATCCATGATAAGGTGCATCTCGCCCTCTACAGAGGCACCCACAGGTAAGACCTACATTTCCCTGTTATCACTGCACCCTATACCCAAACACTTCCCATGTCACCTCACACACACTTACATGACCTAGATTGGCTCTCACCTGGGAAACACCCCGAACTTAAGGAGGATTAGCCCAATAGGACATTCTAAGACCCTCTTCAAACCTGACTTGTTAAATTGCATAACGTCTTTGAGCATTTGTCTTGGGTGAAGGGGGGTTTGATGCACATGTTTGGGTAATTTGATTATTAGATGTGATTGGCATTTCTATGATCCCTATGACTTATGAACCCCTGGAGGGCGTACTTGTTGTGGTTGCAGGACTTTGCCCAGTGGACAGGTACATATGAGGGAATGATTAGCTCGGACCTCCATGGGGCTGAAAGCCCACAGATGGATGTTGTGACCCCAACCAGGGGCAGAGAGACACCAGAGGCTTGCACCAGGAAGAAAGAAGGACATTGCCTCCAAGACACTCTGGCAGGCCTAGACTCAAGGGGGTCTTGCCTTTCCACCAGGACGTTGACCCTTGAGAGCACATGACGTCATCATTATGACCCTGACGTCATCCAGAGTTAGGATTTTCACTTATGAGGGCAGTTGTGTGCTAGTTGGCACGTGTGGCAGCATTCAGGGCCTTTGGAGGCCAAACGTTCTACATTTGAGGCCTAACGTTCCACCCTAGGGGCCTAATGTCACCCTAGAAGGGCATGGCGTCACCCTTTGACATGATATTAGGGTTTAATTAATGTCATTTATGTAAAAACTGGATTTTAAATGTAATTTGGCCATGTCGGCCTTTTTATGACCTAATTTTAATTAAAAGTCATTGATACTATATAAATAGAGAGAGAAAACTCTCATTTTTTCATCATGAACTCATCACACAAGTGTGTGGTCTGAAATTCGGCCCTCTTTAAGGGTTATTGGCTTAACTAATTGGTGCGCAACTTCTTGGAGGGGCAATTTAGTGTATTTTGGCTATTTTTCATTGTGGAGGATCTTCAACTAGGGTCTGGCTTGATTATTCTTGGTGAAGTAAGTAGAAAATCTGCAATTTGTTTATGTTATTGAATATTTGTGGTAAATTTTACTTGGTTCATGTTAAAGATTATGAAATTGCTTGCTTAAAACCCTAGGAGATAAACATAAGTTGTTATCTTTCTCTCTATAGTTTTCCACTTGTTTAATTTTCTCAAAGTGCACCTTGTTTAGAAGTAGCTACTAGAACCCTAAATGCTAGCACTCTAGTAGCCCTACTCTAATTTCATATTGCATATATTATTTCCAAATTGTCTAAGGAAAGAGAAATCGTTAGGGCCTAAGTTTTCTTACTTTCTAGCCAATTTTCTCGTAGGACTTGAATGCTTGAGGCCTTGGGTTACCAACACCTCCTCCATCCATTCCATCTCCTTTGACTAAGTACTATCATTGCTATTTTGCTATAAGATTTGTTGCTGCTATTGTTGACTCCATACACCCTAAAAGGCACTAGTCCACTCACTATAGTGGTTGAATGATCAAACAACTCTCAAACTATCTTCCTTGAAACTTTTACTAACTTTTACTAACATTAAACTCGACTAATCCATTGACTAATTTGTTGTTGTTGCAAAAGATTGCTACAGCCATCTAACAGCAGCAAATTCATATCAAAAGTAACATTAAAAGCTGATTAGACATTGCCAATTTTGCTTCTGACAAGTTGTTATCATTCTGTCAACTCAGAGCTATATTTTCTTGTCATTTTCAAGCATTCTTAAGGCATAATTGTTGTGGTTGTTACAAAATATTCATTGCTGTTATAAATAATTACCTTGCTGCATTTTTACATCAGCTTACTTATTTTTCAGAGGTTCATGGTCTTATGAAGCACTAACATCATATGGTACTTGGAAATTACACTATTTTCTATTTGTTGTCTTGTTCTGGGCAGGTACACCTTATTTACCCTTTGCTTCATCTCTATAAGACACAAAGAACCTCTGACTTGACTGACCTGCGAGAGGGGTGGGACTTTCTTATATCTTTTACCTTAGCCTTCTCAAACCCTCAGGTCACTCCTAAATAGAAAGGGGTTTCCTATTAAGGTGACAGTGATAGGTCACTCCATGTTACACCAATGTTGCATCCACTTGCTTTGGGCTTTGGGCAAGTATAGATTGTGCAATAAAACCTCCAACTATGTTGCAATTGGAAGGATGTTGGAAGACAAACACCCCACCATTTGGTGGACTCCAAGTGCAACCCATTGTTTGAACCTCATGTTTAAGGACAACGGAAAAATTGAGTGGGTGAAGAAGTGTGTGCAACACACATAAACCATAACCAGATACATCTACAACCTCACATGGGTCTTGATCCTTGTGAAGAAAAACACTAGGGGAAAAGAGCTTGGTGAGTCAGCGATTACATGATTTGCAATGAATTTTCTTATGTTGCAATCCATGCTTGATCAAAGGGTCAACTTGTTGAAGATGTTTTCTTGTGATGAGTGGAATGCATCTGAGTGGAGAAAAAAGGTTGAAGGAAAAGACCTCATTGACAGAGTTTTTGAGCGAGCTTTTTGGAAAAAAGGCAGAAGAGATAGTACAATTCAGTAAGCCTCTTGTGTGAGTGTTGAGAATGGTGAATGGTGATAAACTCACCATCGGTTTAATTTACGAGGCCCTGTATCAGGCCAAAGAGGCAATAAAGGCAACATATGGTGATAAAGACAAAAGTATCTTCATCTATGGAAAATCATTAATGATAGAATGAACAGTTAATTCCATCGACCTTTACATGCAGTTGGCTATTACTTGAACCCAAGGTAAGTAATTTCAAGGTGTTTATGTTATATGATTCATTATTATACACATTGCAAAAGCTTAGCCAAAGTTTCAAACTTATTTGATGAAGCTTTTGTCTTATGAAGGTATCATTATGCAAAAGATTTTGAAGTAGATCGGAAAGTAAACGAAGGATTATACAAAGGCATAGAGCGCATGATCGATAATCCAAAGATACAAGATGAGATACAGAGTAAGCGCTTGCATTTCAACGAGAGTTTTGGTACCTTTGGCATGTCTATTGCTATCCAAAACAAATCCAAAGACCCACTAGGTAAGTAATTCCAAAGTTTTAAAGTTATATTATTCATTGCAAAAGTTGAGTCAACGCTTCAAACCCATTTGTTGAAGTTTCTTTGTCTTCAACTCTTATTGCAGCCTATTGGTAGGGTAGTTTGGTAACTAGTGCCCTTATTTGCAAAAGTTTGCAATTTGGATCCCGAGCCAGACATACAATGCTTTTGGATGTGAATGCAATTGGAGTGTTTTTTAGCGTATACACACCAAGAAGCGCAATCGTTTGGAACAAAAACAGTTGAATGATATAGTCTATGTTCAGTACAACCTGGCACAACCAGGAGACTCACCCAACAACATTTTGACAATGAAGACCTATCTTGGATGGACTTGGACCCAACTGTTAGAATTAGGAAAGTAATGCAGAATAGAGATGTATTTTTAATTAAAAGAAAACAACTAGAATATATCTATAGATCCTGAACTGTTAACCAAATTCAAGTACACACCATAATTAGATCTGAATTGTTAACCAAATTCAAGTACACACCATAATCAGATCTGAACTGGCTTTAACCAGTGATCTATCTCCTAGTGAGTAAACATTTTATCATCAAGACAAAAGATAGTACTTGTACAGGCTTACTAGATCTGAAGCAAAATTAGATTAAGGATAAATCTGGATTAATAGATCTAAATTAGAACTGATGAAAATGATCTAATTTAGTGGATCTGCAATAGATCTAAACTAGGAGCAAGGTAGATAGAAATAGATAGACAGTGGATCTAATTAATGAAAAACTTCAGAAAGTAAATAACAACTTACAGATCTGACTATAAGATCTTACCTGGAAAACTTACCTCAAATTTCTGAAGGAGAGCAACCACACATAGGTGATGTAAATCACTGAATATATGCTCAGAAAAAGTCAAGTTCATAGATCTACTATATAGGTTAGATCTCTTGCCAAGAGATGAATAGATTTTCTTGCCACTAGTAGGAAAAACACACACAGAAAATTTTGTGTTTAAACCCTTATGCTCACAGAAAACTTCAAGGACCCAAACCCCAACAAGCAGAGATTATCTGTAGCTAAAAACTAAAGGTTAGATCTGTGGAGAGAGACCATGGTTCATGCAGGACTGAGGTTAGTAAGGTCACGGTTCATGCAGGGAACAAAAACTGGGGTAAGGAAGGCCACGACTCAAACAGGAGGAGAGTCGAACTACCACAGGAAGGGGCCTCACAAACCAAGCCTCCACAGAAAGTATCCACAAGGGGCAAAGACACCACAGTAAATCCTCAAAGGGCCGAACTTACCACAGCAAAGAGCCTCAAGGGCCGAGCTTACCACAGCAAAGAGTCTCAAGGGCCGAATCACCACAGCAAATAGCCTCAAGGGCCGAACCACCACAGCAAATCCTCAAACAGCAGTTGCAAGAAGGGGGTCGCAGCCACAGCAAATAGCCTCAAGGGCCGAACCACCACAGCAAATCCTCAAACAGCAGTTGCAAGAAGGGGGTCGCAGCCACAGCAAATAGCCTCAAGGGCCGAACCACCACAGCAAATCCTCAAACAGCAGTTGCAAGAAGGGGGTCGCAGCAAAATAAGGAGAGATCCGCTCACCTAGGAGGATAACACAAGAGCATAAAATGAAAAGTGTGAGAGGAAAGGGGGGGTAGTCCTCTATTTATACTTTTAGGCTAGGGTACAAAGAGGGTAGTAATAATTAAAGTAACTATTAAAAATAACATGTTTAAATTAATTAATTTAAACATGTTATAATTAAAACATTTTAATTAATACTTTACTTTAACCCTTAAAACAAAAAACCAAAACCCCAAACAAACACAAGCAAGGGTAAAGGGGGTTTAGGTGGGGTTACATAGTGGCAATACTTGTCCATTCATTTTCAAGGTGACCTTATTAACTTTATCATCATTGCATATGGGATACATCCCTCATGTGGTCATGCCCACCTTCAAGGAGGATCATACACCAACAAAGTACCTGATCAAGGATAAAGTTGCCCCAGAACATTTCTGGGGTCTTATCCACCAAGGTACAAGACCAAGGATCAACCCATGCCCCAGGCATGGGTACCCTGGACTATGTCCAGGGGCCCTTTACATATCTAGGGACTTTAACTGCTTGGTCCCAGACCAAGAACCCCAGTCATCTACTGGGGGCCCTCTCAGTGGTCTTTACTGCTTGGTCCCAGACCAAGAACCCTAGGAGTGCACTGGTGGCCCTAGATCTCGGCTAGGGTCTTTGCCATCCTCCCAAAGAATGGCTCTTGCAGCTGCTACAATTTTAACACTCCCTCTCAGCAAGAGAGGCATTCTCAGCTACACCAAGTTGTCACGAAAGTATACAAACTTTGTCAAAGATAGTGGCTTGGTAAAAATATCTGTTGTTTGTTCTGCCGTCGAAACATACTGAATGTTGAGATCGTTCTTCTGAACCATGTCCCGGACATAGTGATATCTCATCTCAATGTGTTTCGATCTGTCGTGAAACACTGGATTCTCAGTGAGCTTTATACAGCTCTAATTGTCACAGTGAATGATTGTGGGTTCAAGCTCTGAACTGAACAAGTCTGAGAGTAGCTTCCTAAGCCACATTGCTTCTCTGCTAGCAGCACTAGCAGCAATGTATTCTGCTTCTGCAGTGCTTTGGGCTACGGAGCCATGTTTCCTGCTGGACCAAGAAATCGTTATCGAACCCAAACTGAAGCAATATCCGGAAGTACTCTTCTGATCCACTGTATTGCCCATCCAATCTGAATCTGTAAAACCATGGATCATTACACCTCCACTAGAGGTGTATCTGAGACCATAAGCTATAGTTCCCCGAACATATCTAAGAATATGTTTTACAGCAACCATATGTATATGCTTAGGTTCACACATGAACTGGCTAAGAGCATTTACCGCATAACAGATGTCTGGTCTCGTATGTACGAGATACATCAAAGATCCAATGATCTGTCGATATAAAGTGGGGTCTTCTGGATGTGAACCTGTAACTTGATCTTGTAGTTTCTTTAGGTTAGAGATCATTGGAGTTGTCATGGACTTGCAGTCCATCATGCCAAATCTGCAAAGTACATCAACTACATATTTACCCTGTGAGAGAAAAATCTCTCCTGGTTTCTGCCAAACCTCCAAGCCCAAAAAATAGTGCATGAGCCCCAAGTCTTTCATTTCAAACTCTGCAGAAAGCTCCCTCTTAGTCTGAGCTATCAAGTTTTCCTCTCCAGTGAGGAACAGATCATCCACGTATAAGACTAGGATAACTGGACGATTTTGAACAATCTTTATATAAAGATTTGGATCTGCTATGCTCTTGGAGAATCCAAGACTTTGTAGAAAACTGTCTATTCTACCATACCAAGCTCTCGGAGCTTGTTTCAACCCGTATAGGGCTTTCTTGAGTTTGCACACATGAGATCTTTTATCATGTATCACGAAACCTTCAGGTTGTTCAATATATACTTCTTGCTCAATTTCACCGTTAAGAAAAGCAATCTTAACGTCCATCTGGTGAAGTTTCCAACCAAAAACTGCTGCAAGTGAGATAATAATCCTGATTGAAGTATACCTGGCAACTGGAGCAAAAATCTAGTTGTAGTCAATTCCTTCTTTCTGAGAGAAACCACGAGCCACAAATCTAGCCTTGTATTTCTCAATGCTGCCATCTGCTGCATGCTTTATCTTATAAAGTCATTTTGAAGTTACTACTGATTTTCCATGAGGTCTAGGAACTACGGTCCATACATCATTCTTTAAAATAGAATCATATTCTTCATTATCTTTTCACACTTGATGTTTGGAGGCTTCGACAAATGTGGAAGGTTCTGAATCAATCAGAGTATTTAAATGAGCTATGAGACCAGAGTACTTATCTGGTTTGCTTTCTCTGAAGGTGCCCTTAGGAGTTGAATGTTTTTCTGTTTCTTTCAATATTTCCCGACACCAGGCTGGTTTCCTTTTAGCAGGAGGTATCTCCATTGGAAACTCAATAGTATCCCTTGAGGGGTCCACTGGAAGTTCTGAGGTTTCCTCCCTCTGCTTATCTGGAAGAGGAGAGTCTGAAGGATCAAGTGGTGGAGCTTCTTGCTCCTCTGAATCACATGGAAGTTCTCTGGCCTGACGAAAAGTTGTTTCTTCATGAAAGGTCACGTCTCTGCTTACTTCGATGAACTTTTGACCAGGGATATAAATCTTGTAAGCTTTTGAGGTCTCACTGTATCCCACAAAAGTTCATTTCTTACCGGAGGGCTCTAGTTTAGTCCTCTTCTCTTTTGGATGTGTATATAGACTGGACTGCCAAAGATTCTTAAATGATCAGCTGAGGGCTTAGATCCAGTGAAAACTTATTCAGGAGTTTTCGCTTCAAGGGCTTTGTGTGGACATCTATTTTGAATGTAGACTGCAGTACTGGCAGCCTCAGCCCAAAGTGATAAAGGTAAGTTTTAGTCATGCATCATAGCCCTGGTTGTTTCACAGATGGTTCTATTCTTTCTTTCAGCAACCCCATTCTGCTGAGGGTTGTATGGCACAGTTAGCTCCCTCTTAATTGCAGAAGCCTGACAGAGTTCGTCGTATTTGAAGGAGTCAAATTCTTTACCATTATCTGTTCTGAAAACTCGGATGTGTCTTCCTGTTTGACTTTCAACAAGATTCTTGAAATCTTGAAATCTGCTAAAAGATTCATCTTTAGT
>JZKD02S1676023.1:72966-94919 GCA_000966675.3 Picea glauca
TGGTCCCAGACCAAGAACCCCAGTCATATACTGGGGGCCCTCTCAGGGGTCTTTACTGCTTGGTCCCAGACCAAGAACCCCAAGAGTGCACTGGGGGCCCTAGATCTCGGCTAGGATCTTTGCCATCCCCCCAGAGAATGGCTCTTGCAGCTGCTACAAATTTAACACCAACTCCACAGGCAAAGGATCTAAGCATTGTTATTGGGCGTGGACCTTCAGGCCCAAGGGAACCAAGTCAGAATCCCATTTCTAAGTCTATTCATGTTGAGGATGTAGAGGATGGGAATTCAAATGATTATATTACATGATTAGATTCTAGAGTCTAGAGTTTAGACTTTAGTTATTAATTATTACTATACTTATTTTTGGACTCTAGAGGCCATTAAGAGCCTCTTTATTTATGTGTTTTTGGTTCAGATATGGATTGCACTCAATACTATTTTGGTTATATACACCCTTACTTGCTATATACATGAGAAAACTTTGAATATTTGTGTCGAATGGTTTGGATTCACATGGATGTACATGAATATATATATTTTTTAATCAAAATTTGAATATTTCATGTATTTTTTGGTCAACCAATTTTTTTCAGCTTTTCTCTGGTTCCAATTTTTTGGGTCGACCAGTTCAGCCATTGGTCCAGTTCTGATAACAATGGCCAGGAGTGCTCGCTCTTCTTTTTTAGACTCTACCACAACAAGAACGTTTTGGTACTACTTAGGATTACTCCCCAAGGCTCTATCAATCCAAGCCACTAACCAAAGGACAATGTTTAGCAGGCACTTGGTGTTGACATCCGCAAATTCTACACTACTCATTCAAATGATGAGCAAGGCTCAATCCCCCTCCCCTAGGAGCCACTGCACCTTATTCTTAGGACTAGGTCTCCTTATTGGTTCTTCTTCACCTTCTAGGGTTCATTATCACATTTGTATGTTTAATGTCATTTCTTCTTGCTATATTGTACTCATTGTAATCTCCTTTTAGGGGATGCTTTGTAGACCCCCTTTCTTGCTTATAAATGTTTGTTGTACTTTCTAGCCCCTATGACCTATTTTGGTCTCTTGTGGACACTAATATTAATTTCTTTTCATTTTAAGGTAACATATAATCACATCCTATGTTGTTTGCTATACTAAGATTTCGCTTGTTATGTGAACTAATGTTATATCTTGAACTCATGATTGGATGTTATGGAGGTCGTTCACTTGCCATGTGATCAACTAACTGAATGTATGGCTAGGTTGAGTGTGAAAAAGTTTGTTTTCTTAAAGATCTACTTGCTATGGAGAAAGCAAAGAAAGTCGAATGGCATTCGGCATTGCTCAAGCCTCTCTGGCTCCCAACATTCCCCTCAACTTTGTTGGGAGCTTCACTATGATATCTCCATGGGAGGATAAGCTTCATGAGTCTATCAGATTCCCTCACATTCCCATATCAAAGGCAAGCCTTTCCATTGGTGTGGATTTCATTCCACTTAAGGGAGCAGTTTTTGTTGCTCTACCTCTAAAGGGCTCAATTTCTACTCCAACCTTGAAAGGGACAAGTCCTTCCATCCATTCCACTAAAGAGGCAGTTGTTCTTCCACCTCTAAAAAGGTGTTGTTATTCCACCCATTATTGAGGTGACTATTGTCTTGGTGGGGATGAATCTCATGTTGCCTCAAGTGAACTCTGCTTCACTTTGGAAGGGGGCAAACCCTCCCATGCCCCCCCCCCCTTGTTTCAGGATTGTCCCCCTCAGGAGCTTCTCATCCCACGAGCTCCAAAAAGAGAATCAAGGAGGTTTTCAGTGTTCACACACGCAAGTCATGGTGAAACTTCACATTCTTTTGGTAGATTGTTCATAATTGAGAATGTGGCTTTGATTCCTATCATTTTCTTGGCAAGGAGGTTCTAGATCCAAAGAAATTTTACACGGCTCAATTTGATATGTCATTTTCATAGATTTTAGCCTTAGCTCTCAAATTTGCATCAATGGGTTTCCTAGGTTTGGAAACCCCTTCATGAAGAATTTGACATCTACGGGTACTTCATTGTGGAGTTCTACTCTGTTGAGAATAGGGAGTGGATCCTTTCTTCCGGACCCTGGTTTTGGGGATGTGTCGGGTTATGCATGAAACCCTAATACCTACAATCCCTTTGCAAATACTTTAACTTCAGCTCCAACTTGGGTTATGGACTTGGCTCTCTAGCCTCTATTGGAAATGCTTGGAAGAAATATCATTTCTGCTCCACTGAAACTCTTCAAGTCATATCATAGGTTGTGTGCTGAAGTGGATTTTGCAAATGGTCTACCTGAAAGGGGGCTGCAAGAAGCAACTTAGCAGCTCCATGTCCAAATCATTGTGTCGAGATTGTTAAGAATCCACAGAAACACCCTAGGCAGAAGAGAAAAAAGCAGAAAAATCCCAGGCCCATTAGACAGGAAGGTGGTAAGGAACATCACCATTTGGTGGAGATCGAGGACTCCACCAAGGATGTGGACCCCGAAGTTGACAAAGAAATGCCCAACAACAATGAATTTGCAGAGGAAGAAACAATCATTGGTACCTAGGAACAGAATTTGTTTGTCTCCTGGCCTCATATCCCTCCTGGGGAATAAAAATGGGGAATTGATGGAACAGATGAAAAAGGGAAGGGAATCAATCTTTTCCAAAAATTTCAATTGTGAGAGAGAATTAGGACTGTCAGAGGACCCATCTGCTTGGAGTTCATAGATAAGGGTTGGACTGAAGTAAAGACAAAAAAAGAAAAGAAAGGCAGCAAGCTTAGTTCAGACTATATGATTCTCCGGTCAAGAAAAGGGAAGGGTTAATGTTTCCTCTTGTGATGTAAGGAGATATGCACGTAGAAGCTAAGTGTTTGCTTACAGCAAAATCAGTTACTCAATCTGCCATGTAAGGATAACACCCCCATGGGTATGGCTGAGGCAATGTAATCTTTTTGAGATCAATGTATCTTTATTTTGTTTCTGTTAAAAAACAAAAAGATTCACTTGTTATGTATTCTAGTGAAAGTATGGCTGAGTTGAAATCCAACCCTACGTGCAATGCATGTCATGGACTCAAGTGAAGAAGGCTTGAGAGTTGAGACTTCCTGAACTTGTTGTTGGGTTATAATGCATGTGTATATGGTACCATGAGAAGGTACTTGTTTGCAAGTACTAAGACAAAGACTAGAAAAGGAAATGCAGATATCTGAGATAACTTTGACAGTCTCAAGTCATAGACTCAACTCAGAGAATAACTTGGCAAGACCAAAGAGTAAGAGTTGACTTGGACTCAGGCAAACCTTGGGAGTTGACTATAGAAATTAGAAAGATAAACAAATACACTAAACTTCAGGAAAAAAAGGGCAATTTCCCTCAATATGAAACTTTACAATGTCTATATCCTACAATTTTTCAATAAGAACTCATTTCAAAGTATATAGATGTTAATACATACAGCAAAACACCATGGATTACAGACAATTGACAAAACTGTGTTTGCCATCAAATTGGGTTAGAAACACAAGCAAAAAGAGTGCTTCCTTTTGTTTTCCCTGTGTTTGTTATAGACAAACCCTGAGTCCAACTAACCGAGTCAATATGACTATCATTTAACTTGTGAGTCTAAGTCATACTCTGGATTCAAAATCACAAGTATGATTCGGGGCCAAGTCAGACTGAGTAGCTGATTTGATTCATTTTCTTCAAAGAAAACAATCAAAATTCAGTCAACTCGAACTAGGAAGGGTCTGGTAATACTTTCACCCAAGGTTCTTAAACTCGGAATCAGGAATTACACAACAAAACAACCACTCACGAGTGACTCACAACTCGTAAAATTCAGCAATAGACTCGGGAATAACTCAACAAATAACTTGGAAGATCTCAGAATAACTCTAACTTGGGATAACTTGGAATGGTTCAGACCCAAGACTCAACAGAACAATAGCTAATTACTAAAACCCAAGACTCATTTCGACCCAAGACTCAGCAGGTCAGCTGACTCACAAGTCAATCATAATGACTTGGAGAGTTTAATAACCATGCTTTGACCTGTCCAGATGTATTGGAATCTAGCTCAATCATGTCAACCATCTACAATCTGCTCATATTGTTATAAAACATAATTACAGACACTGAATAATACACCAATCTTAATCATACGTGTGAACATTTCAACCTGGACCCATAATCCTGAATTCCACATCATTCATAGTGCAATGTTATGTAATAAGTTAATAACCCTCCTTACTGCTGATATATTTTGTGATGCTCACTGCTGATATGTTTGTGTGATTTGATCTAGGACTTTTGACAAACAGTTAGACTGTAACTGTAGAATCCCCTCACTGGACTGCTGAAGTGGTTTAAGACTTTTGTCAAACAGTTAGTTTCCCCTGTAGGACTGCTGATATGTTTTCTGTTTAGTGCTGATATGTTCTGCATTAACTGCTGGTGTGTTTTAGTTCTTGTTTGGTTCAAGCCTTCCGTCAAACAGTTCACATAGACACATCATAGATTTGGCAAACATAAAAGGGTTTTATTGCATGTAATGTCAAGACCAGATTTTACATGTGATTTGCAAAATGACAACAGTTTATTTCCCAGCTGTGACAACAGCAAGAAATCTGCTAATACAATCAGATATAACAGAGGTTATACAATAGTTCTGACCTGTAGATGCACATAAACCTTTGCTGCTGTACCAGATTTGGAATGGTCCTTTTTGTGACTGGCATAAAAGCTGGAATGGCTCGGCCCTCTCCTAGAACCCACGGACTGCATATAACAAGGATTTAACCCTTCCCTCAAACCTCCACGATGCTGCCAGAATGGAAATGGCCACCTCTTGTGCCCTCTACCGCTGATAATGAAGGCACAGACCCCTTTTTCAACTGCCCACAAGCTGCCAATGTAACACGGTCCTCTTTTGATAGCTGTTACAGTCCCTCTGCTGAGCTTCCACAACCTGTAAACAATGGAGGCGACCTCTCTCAAAGGCTACACAAGCTGTAGTGATGAATACGGCCTTCCCCAAGGCTGCCACGAGCTACAAACAGGGTACGGACCTCTTCTTGAAACCCCCACAATTGCAGATAAATAATTTGGCCTCTCTTTTTGCCTTTCACAAGCCGATGATGATGGCACTACTAAAGGAAAATGATAAAAAGGAATGACAGCTGCTTGCCCTGCACAAAACAACCTCCACAAGACGCCCAACAATCTGAAATGCTCCAGATCTAACAAAACTAATGGATCTTTCTTCCAACAATGAATCTCAATGAGAGATCTGGGTGGGTGATCTCTCCCTTTGACCAGCTAGGGTGGATTCGTTTCACCACCGAAACCAATCTGCTCAAGGGTTTCTGGCCCCAAAGCCCCAAAAGCTACGAGAGCTCTCTAAAATCCAAATTTGATAAATGACCATGAATAATAAGAGAATGAGATCCTAATTCTCTTTTATCCCCTTTTTTCTTTTTCCACTCAATTTAATAATATAAAGTGACCTTATAAAATATCTCTTTATTATTTTCCCCAAAGTCATTTTATAACACCTTTTTAACTCAAAAAAAGTAATTATTTGATTTTAAAGCATTTTTGGGCACTGGAAGTCACTTTTCATCATCTCAACATTTAAAGTTTTTCATCCCGGTTCCAACAAGCTATTACACTAAGGTGCCCCCCTTAAATAATTAATTAAAATAACGAGTTGAGTGAAATTAATTAAATAATGCTCCCAAATTACGGGAACAGTCGAAATGCCTCGGAACCGAAAACTAACTGCACAGGAGTGATCCCGATGATGAATAACATCTGAAAGCATCAAATAACTCCTCTAGACCCTCTGAGCTCACTGGTAATATCAAATTACCCCTCCAATCAAGCTGACACAAACCCCAAAAGTTGTCTCCACTTGCAGAGCAAGAGAACCCAAAAATGGGGACATTACATGTTATGGACAAGAATATCCAATATATATATATATATATATTACCCTCTAGGAATCTTTTCTAAAATATAAACTGAATCCTTGTAACTCAGTGTGCAACTACCTATACAGGAATACATGCATAAGGTTCGTCAATTAAAAAGCAAAGGTCTATTTTATTTTAAAGATTGCACTCAGGTGGCAGAAGAAACAGTGGGGTGTTAATTCCAATGAGGAGACAAAATGAAAAAATACACATGGCTTCAAAAATCTTAGACAGCAGGATGTAAATATAATAAAACTAACAAAAATATCATAGTCTACTGAACTTAGGCAAATTCAGTCATAAAATCAGCAGGATCTACTAAGATAAAATTGACAAAAAGGAAATTCCCACACCTACTTATTTTCATTATTTTCATTTTGCTGCAATGAAGAGTGAGAATGAGGGGAAGCAGGACAATAGCTTCCGCTTCTTCCAAGTTCCAATAACTGATATTTTTAGTTCCACCTGAAATATGTTCTTAATACAAGAAAGAAGATGTTTTGGGGGGCAAGCCTATTTCAAACACAACACCATAGTATATAATGAATTACCACTCCAATCACAACGTGTGCAATATATCAAATGAATAATGATAAACGATGATTTCCTGGAATACTAGATAGGGAACAATATAAGCACATGGTGAATGTACCTGCAGGTGGCTTGCAACATTCTCCCTTGTAAGCCCTTGAACATGCATCAATTCAAGTATCCGCTTGGGAACAGCCTCTGAATTCATACAAAGCATTAAAGTTAAAGAATAATTAAAATTAGTTGATAGAGAACCATGTGCATATGACAGCAGAAAATTATTAGTTCTATAGATCCTGCACTGAATAAATTTTAAGACAGTATTACTTCCTGGTCAACAATTCTTATCTGTAGAAATTAGAGCATCATCAGTTTTATGTTCACAAACGTGTTTAGTGAGAAAATCTTCTATGGGGTGGCAGGTGCAGGGGTGGGTCTAGGCGAATCCACCAATAATCAAGAGCAGGCCCTGGCTTTATATCAAGGTCCAGAAATCCTCAAATCAAAGGCAATGTGAAAGCTCATAGCCATTGGATATTCTTCAATTATAATTTGACAAATGCAAACCAATCTCCTTGCCGAACTCGAGCCTTTCCAGATTGATCTTCCGAATTCAAAGAACAATAAAGAACTTTGGTTCTGTTGAGTTCTTCCAGGTGCTAAGATCCCTAAACTCTTGGGCAATATAGGAGTGGCACCATCACAAGGAATCTTAAGTAAAAGTGGGGGGGGTCTCCTACCATAGCCTACCTCACATGAATTTTATCAATTCAAACTTTAGATTTCGCATGCATATAGATTGGAAGGACAAGTCGTATGGCTCATTTAGCTGGATAAGATGGGCCTTCATTTTTTTACCTCCCCCATACTCTTCACACACTCCTCCTTGTTCGGCTGGCAGAGCGAATTAAACACCGATGTGATGACAATGTTTGGCAGAGGTGGGATATTGCTGCCATTCCTTGGCACCTGATTCTCATTATGGTCTCTCCTTTGCAGTGGATGAAACAGCCAGCTCTGGTTCAGGGGGAAAGCAATTGGTGTTTGTTTCGGCTCTGGTTCAGTTTCTAGAATGGAGGGGCATCACCATACTAGCCATTGTGCGCCCTGCGAAATAGCAGAGGCTCTCACGTCAATCAGAGGATCTACAGGCAGCAATTTCTTACCTAAACAACAGAGTGTCTTCTCAACTTGCAGCTCAGCTAGTCAGGAATGCAGAATTGGAGGCAAGGGTGGCCATTCAAGGCAAGAAAATTGAGAAGCTTACTGCTGACCATAACATGCAATTTCAGTTGATTTTGGGTTTGGCAAGGAATTCTTATTTAGTGGTTTCTCCTCCAAAAGTGTCTACTGGGTCTGTCAAAGCAGCTGCTGATGAAGAAGATACAGTGCAGCAGAACCAAGGGGAGATGGATTATGAGAATACAGTTCTGGAACCCAATGCAGATGCCAGACTGGAGGCCCATAGTGGGCATGCTTTTCATTAAAAAATTAAGGTTTTTATGTTTTGCAAAATAGCACTCGTATTAGGCCAGTATATTAAGCTATATAGTTGCAAGCTTTTTAGTTTTATAAAAAAAAACTGTTAAAACAGCTCAATTGGCTGGTGAACTCTACACATTTTTGGGAATTTTTGAATCGCTTGTTTCAAACTTTCTCCATCTATAGCCCCAAGGGTTAGCTCAATTGGTCTTGATGCCAGACGTGCATACTCTCCCCCAAAGTCGGGGAGGTCACGGGTTCAACTCTCATGCTCCTTGGGGCTACAGTTTACCCCACTTACCATCCATGGATCATGGGCAAGCATTCGGTGGGTTTTCCGCAAAGCTTTCTTCAGGAAAAAAAAAGACTTTCTCCATTTAAATTGTATTATCATGCTGTATGGTGCGGCCACAGCTTTATTTTAATTCAATTACTATCCGTTTCAGTTTTTTTTTTAAAAAGAATTTCTATAATGCTAGTATGGAACAAGTAAGTAATAATTCTTACTATCGATTCCCAGCTGATTCACAGCATTGACAAATTGTTGATGGAGCTCTACAGACCAGACTACCCGTGGTTTCTTTGAGGCAGATGGATCGTCATTGTCCTCTTCCCCATCATCTTCTTCCTCCTTAGCTTCCTTCCTCTTTTTTAGAAGTTTCCAATTACCATCTGTTCCTTCATTCACTGAGGAAGCATAATCAACATCATCAGATCCTTTTCTGTGCCTGTCATTGTCTTCAAAACTACCAGAAGGATCAAAATCTTTTGGCTCATTCCTTTTCTTTCTAATCACATGCTGCCATATGTTCTTAAGCTCCTCTAGGCGTACAGGTTTTATCAAGTAATCACAAGCCCCATGCTTGATTCCTTTCATAACTGTACTTGTTCCTCCGTCTGCTGACATCACTGCACCTCACATATCAAGTTAATAATCGAAGATTCTCTCAAATGATGAACAAAGAACTTATTGATACCTATTTGCATAAAATATTTGGAGCTGTACTTACTGATGACAGGCAAGTCCATTTCCAGTCCAACATGCTCAAGGAGCTTGAAGCCATCCATATCTGGCATATAAACATCACTTATGACTAGATCAAACGCACCTTTCTTCTCTCGAAGCATTGATAATGCAGCTGTAGCACGACAACATGTTGTAACTGCAAAGGAAAATAATGTATCAATTTAATTATCAAATAATTAAGCCCTGAAAACACAGCAATACAGAAAATACCATATCTGAAGCAAGTAATAATAAAATATGTATCAAGTTGTTAAGCCAAGTGTGAAGAGATAGGTCAAACTATCTTAAGCAATAGTAAATGAAACATAAGACAAACAGAGAGATTGAATCATTTGTTTTAGCTCAACATTTAAAACCAAGATTTCAAGTGTGATTTCTTGAGTGACGCTCTTCATAGCAAACTTGACTTGACTTTGAAGAAAAAAATATATTACAGCAGCAGTTAGATTTTTTTTTTAAGTTTTACTTAGTAGATTCTCTTAAGCCCCTAAGTCCAGAGGGTTAGCTCAATTGATCTAGAGCCAGACATGAGTTTTTCATGCTTGTTGTTGGTCACGGTTTTGACTCTCTTGATTCCCCTGGGGTGAGGCCCCGTAATCAGGGCCGACAGTTTACCCCGCTTACCATCCATGGATCATGGGGAAGTATTCGGAGGGTTTTCCGCAAGTACATTTCCTCAGAAAAAAAAGATTTCTTAAGTCCCTCAAGGATTAAAACTGATGTAGATCACAAACCACATGACTTTCTAATGTCCAAACTATATTTAGTAGACAGTTAAAGGCAGCTGATCCCTGCCCAAGTGTCAGTCAGGCCCTGGCTTTTGAGCCTGGGAATAGGTTATTTGATCGATAAGCATTTTTTATACTAATAAAAAGTGTGTAATATTTGATTTGAAAAGGATTCAATATTTTCTTCAAGATTTCAAATGTGAGATTTTGATTACACTCTCTTTAACACAAATCACACTTTGAGGAACTACTTGAAGAAAACAAGCATCACAAATATTTGGAAGTAATTTTAAATCCAAAATTCTCTTTTTTCCTTCATGGATCCTCTTAAATAATCTCAAATAAATCCCAAACCACATAGCTTTCGAAAGTTCCAAACTACTAGTACACAGTTGAGGTTACACAGTTGAGGTTATAACTTAAATGTTGCTTGTCCAGCTGAATTAAAAATTTACTGACATACATCAAAATTTCTATGCATTTCACTAAACAAGTGCAACTTCAAAATTGCACATGAAACCTTAACAGTACAAGGATAAAATTCTCCATAGAATATCCAAAACGTTAATGCTATGGAATTCTGTCAAACAAACCAACCTATGTTCAAAGATCTGCGTTTCATATCTCTTACACAGACCTACATAATGCATATCTGTTCCTCAGCACCAGAAACAAGAGATTCATCCCTTGGCTTACGATGTTGCCAGTGTAGAGATTTTACAATTCTTGAGATGTATTACCTCAACTGTGATAAGTAGCAGCAACCATAGCAGAAATGCAGTAATGAATTGAGGCCATTGCTGAAGGAAAAGGACTGCATACAAGTTGGGTTTTGCATCGAGTAATAAATAGGAAAAGGCATTTCAAATCTAACACAAATGGAACCAATGCCAAAAAAACAGCTAGATGATGAACTGAATTAGGAATAGAAGGAACTATGTTTATGATCACAATATGGCAGCTTTTACTTTGTTATTAGGAAGAGAAGAAGATTTTAATAAATTTGTATATACTATATAGTATACACCATCAAGAAGTTAAGAAAGACAGCTTTTAGTTTTTCAATCTTTTATTACAGAAGTTCCTCTCCACTAATGAAGTCAATCATGTTAGAGTGTAGCTCGGACAGGTAATTCTTCCATATTAAGAGTGTCTAGTAATGTGGAAAAAACCCAAATTATGACTAGACAGCATCATAATGGTGGGGACCACTCAAGCCAACCTGAGATTAAGTCCCCACCCTTGGATCAAGTTTTTGATGAAAAGATCCTAGGGTCAAGATTGCATAAGGAAAAGACTAGGGTTAAAAATAACCTAGCAAGCTCATTCCTCAAGCAACCTCAAGAGAGAAGCAAGTCGACTAGGTGAGGAGGCGCTTCCAAGGGAGGTCGAGGGTCAGGACAGGAGAAGTCTGCTAAAGGGGCCGAACTAGGGCCAGCATCCAATCCTGTCAAGAGTAGGGGCCGAGCAGGGCTGAAAAATAAGACCAGGTCGGGTCTCAACAGGCTTGATGAGGAGACAGCTAGAGTAATCAGCAAACCCAGTCGAATAGGAAGCCAAGCAGGGCAAAGATACAGACCGAGTCCGGTCTACACACAGTCAAGGAGACCGAGCAGGGTCTAGACTCTAGACAAAGACATAGAGGCCAAGATAGGGCCATTACTCAACTGAGCCAGCAAACAAGCAACAAACAGACAGTGAGGAAGAAGAATCTATACAGCACGGATATCGTATGGACTGTACCTTCACCCAGCAGAGAAAAGAAATCGTACCCAGGCCAGAGAATAGCATATAAACTGTGTTCATCAGTATTTTGTAAGAAGACTACTGAAAATCGGGCTGTTTTGCAACCATATTTTTGCTGTACGGACACCCTGAGTCAGTGAGTATGCATGTAAACCCATGGGTACGGTCCATGTAAACCCAAGCTGGGCAAAATCTATGTATGCACAGGGCTAGTATAAATAAAATTTCTCTGTTTTGATGTCATTTACAGAATGTATATTTTAGTGTGTGGCTGTCCAAATATTTTCTGTGTGATAACTTGCTAAGTTGCTGCTGTATCAGAGTTGTTAGGTAAAGTTTATGGCTGTTACCTTCTTCAAATCATCAGTCTAAATCTCCTTCATTACTATGCCAAGATTCTTTATCAGCTTAGTCAAATCCATCATGTATCTATCTAAACACACATACACATTTGGAAGTTGGATATTTATTACAGAAATGCATCGTTTTGCTGAGGAAAATCATTAATGACAGTAATCATAGCAGTACACTAATCCATCAGGGAAGTTTAGAGACGGAAGTAGTACTTGAACTGAGAGGAGTTTGCTTAAGGTCAGAAAAAACCTCCCAATCGTCAGATAAAATAGTGATTCAAACAAAAAATTATTCTCAAGGGAATAATCTTGAACCAAAAACAGGACCATTTGGTCGGGGCAAACACATATATGGAAGACAATGATGGACAGAGAATATAATTTTTTTACTGATAAAGTTGCATCCTTACATCTCTGACACACACCCCATTCAACATATCTAACTTATTTATAGCACCCCTAGTTGGTTAGGTGGTTTAACCACCTAACCGCTAACATCAATATAAATATCACATTGCATTGGTCATATACTCACCATATAATGTGATATAAACATTAATGACTCCTAACTTTAATGTTAGTAAGTGTGACCGCTCTAACAAGAACCAATGCAGTCAATCAAAAGAATCAACAATAAACTCAATGACCCCCAAGCATGAGTAGTCTCCATGGATATTTCAATGAGGAGAAGATTGGATCAAATCGTTCTCACCCAACAACTCATGGTGGAGGGAATACCTCACGTTGCCCCAACTTGCCCCACTTTCTGTAATGTACCTTCATATCAACAACAAAAGTAGGGTTTGCTGATCTAAATTTTCATTGATGGTAGTGTTATGTAAATCAAATTTCCACAATATAAGCCATTTTCAAAACCCTTCCTCTTAAATATAATAACAGAGTTTGGCATTAGAACTCACTAATGCACACTAGTCAACTTTCAAAATTTCAAATCAATTATAAACTTACATTCAAAAAAGTTCCACATGCATCATTTCCAAGATGATAAGACTTATGAATCGATGGCATCCTAATCACAATAAGTATATTCATTTATTTCACATATCAATCGCATGGAATCTCCTGATTAAAGGGCTTATTCACCTTCAAGGATGATCTATCTCCTGATTAAAGGGCTTATTCACCTTCAAGTATGATCTACAGCCACTGTAAAATTTAAAACAGCATCTATAGCATATCTAGATTCTATAGTAATTGTTAGATTCGTAGCAACTACTACAGTGATCCATAGCAACTGCTGCAGGCGATCTGTAGCAACTGCTACAAATCTAATAAACAACCTATACCTTTGAAATTACAATCTGGGAATTTGAGATTTTTGGTGGGTGTTTCGATATCAATGTAAGGTTTCCCTTTACCAAAAATCATGGTGACCCATTATCACTGATTTTTATTTATAGAAAAATCATTGTATACAACAACTACAGGTGTTCCGTAGCAAATTATACAAGTCTGATAAATAGCCTATATCTCTTAAAGTACAATCTGGGTAATTGAGATTTTTGGTGGATGTGTCTATCTCAATGTAAGGTTCCTATCTACCAAAAATCACATTGACCTAGATCGCTAATTTTGATTTATAGACAAATCATTGTATACAACAGCTACAAGCATTCTGTAGCAAATTCTACAAGTCTAATAAACAGCCTATATCTCTTAAAGTGTGATCTGGGTATTTGATATTAATTCCAATGTAAGGCTTCCCTCTACCAAAAATCAGATTAACCCAAATCACATATTTTAAGATACACCCGAATCATTGTATGCCTAACTTTA
The DNA here is from genome assembly GCA_000966675.3 of Picea glauca. Lineage (NCBI taxonomy): Eukaryota > Viridiplantae > Streptophyta > Pinopsida > Pinales > Pinaceae > Picea > Picea glauca. The sequence goes on from JZKD02S1676023.1 coordinate 86,600, forward strand.
CATGCATACCCAAAACTCAAGAATTTTGTTTTGACAAGGCTACAGGAAATCTTCCGAATTGAACCATTGTTTGAGGGTTGAACAAGGCAAGTATTTTACATCAAATAACTCTTCCAACTCATTTATAAGGGTGCATGCTAAAGATATGCCTTTATACACTATGAAAATGTTCTAGGGAACATAACATTCACCAACAGGAAGAAGATTCCAGATTTTAAATTTTCAAGTGGAAACCTCTTAACAACCCAGTAGGTAAATTCTTGATATTCATATTTGCATAATATCCATTTTGAATGGGCAGAAGTTTCATTCTTTCGAAGTACTTGGTAAAGCACTTAGGAAAGCATAGATTTCCAATGCATGGACACTTAGAAAACAGCTAAATACAAAACATGCACCTACAAGAAAATTGTTTCCATAATTTGCAACCTTTTCAAAAGATAACTTTTAGCAACTCATTAGGGAGTTACATGGGGATTATAACCTTTAGTTATCAATCTTGAATGGTATGGAAACCGTTCTTTCACACAGTTCTTTATGCCAAATAGTTAGAATGTATGAGCCTACCAATGCTTTTCTACACATAATTTGCAAACTAATTGATTATTAATAGTAGTCATTTGCTCATCATCATCTACAGAATTTTTATAACAATTTTTCCTAATAATGAAGTCGTTGTATTCATCATTCTACAATGTTAAATTCATAAACAAAAAGCAGAGAAAGTAATCTCATCTTTTCCAAAATCTGGTTTCCAAACAACTGACTGAGACAGAACAATTTTCCAACCAGCCGTATGTTTCCCTCTGTGGACACCACCCCTTAGCAAGGCTATGAGACCACTCGGGTGAAAAAGGCAAACTCAAGATTCTCTCGAGTTTTTATTTCAATCCCAAAAGCATTAAAAATCAACCAAGCAACCCCACCGTTGAGTAATTTTACCAATATCTCAATCAGACTAGATTTGGCACTCACAATACCTGTCCCACACGACACAAGGAAGGAACTTCCTTCTCTGCTCAATGTAAAGTTCCTATCTACCAAAAATCACATTGACCTAGATCACTAATTTTGATTTATACACAAATCATTGTATACAACAGCTACAAGCATTCCGTAGCAAATTCTACAAGTCTAATAAACAGCCTATATCTCTTAAAGTATGATCTGGGTATATGATAGTTTTGACAGGTGTGTTCATTCCAATGTAAGGCTTCCCTCCATCAAAAATCACATTAACCCAAATCACATATTTTAAGATACACCCAAATCATTGTATGCCTAACTTTACATGCATGCCCAAAACTCAAGAATTTTGTTTTGATAAGGCTACAGGAAATCTTCCGAATTGAACCATTGTTTGAGGGTTGAGCAAGGCAAGTATTTTACATCAAATTACTCTTCCAACTCATTTAAAAGGGTGCATGCTAAAGATATGCCTTTATACGCTATGAAAATGTTCTAGGCAACATAACATTCACCAACAGGAAAAAGATTCCAGATTTTAAATTTTCAAGCGGAAACCTCTTAACAACCCAGTAGGTAAATTCTTGATATTCATATTTGCATAATATCCATTTTGAATGGGCAGAAGTTTCATTCTTTCAAAGTACTTGGTAAAGCACTTAGGAAAGAATAAATTTCCAATGCATAGACACTTAGAAAACAGCTAGATACAAAACATGCACCTACAAGAAAATTGTTTCCATAATTTCCAACCTTTTCAAAAGATAACTTTTAGAAACCATAGAGAGTTACATGGGGATTATAACCTTTAGTTATCAATCTTGAATGGTATGGAAACCATTCTTTCACACAGTTCTTTATGCCAAATAGTTAGAATGTATGAGCCTACCAATGCTTTTCTACACATATTTGCAAACTAATTGATTATTAATAGTAGCCATTTGCTCATCATCATCTACAGAATTTTTATAACAAATTTTCCTAATAATGAAGTCATTGTATTCATCATTCTACAATGTTAAATTCATAAACAAAAAGCAGAGAAAGTACACTTATCTTTTCCAAAATCTGGGTTCCAAGCAACTGACCGAGACAGAGCAATTTTCCACCCAACCATATGTAGTCCTCTGTGGACACCACCCCCTAGCAAGGCTATGACACCACTAGGACGAAAAGGGCAAACTCAAGATTCTCTCAAGTTTTTATTTCAATCCCAAAAAGCATGAAAAATCAGCCAAGCAACCCCACCGCTGAGTAATTTTACCAATATCTCAATCAGACTAGATTTGACACACACAATACCTTCCCCACACGACACAAGGAAGGAACTTCCTTCTCTGCTCAATAGTCCTTCAAAAGTTCTCTTCCCTCCAGTGCTCTTTAGTGTGTGCATAGAAAGTCCAACTGTTGTATATTTTTAGATTCAACTCCAGCAGCATTTTCTTGGTTCATAGATAATTTTATGATCAGCTTTCTCTTGGAATAACAAGGTTGTCTTTTAAATCAACTTAGCCTCTAATGTTGCACAACATTCCTTTCTTCATATTCTTTATGGTTTCCTCCCTCCTCTTCTTTCCAAGGCTCTAATGGCTTTCTTTCATGATCTCTTTAGTACCATAGTATGGCGGCTCTCTTTTCTCAGCAAAAACTCCCTCTTTCTCTTCTCTATGCTTCCTCAAAAAGAGCCCCTCTTTTTCCACTGGAATTTCCTCTCTTGGTATGAGTGAAAGGTGGCAAAGAGAATCCTAATCTAACTCTTCCTAGTTCCAAGAATGTAGGGGAAGCAAGTTGCTAGAATGTAGGAGCTGGTTGCCTAGATCTAGGATATGGTTACATCCACTTCTCATGTCTCCTATTAAACTATATGTTAGGATTAACATCAATATCATAAAAGAGTGAAGTTAAAGTAATGGCAACGAGGGTAGGAAGAGAGACATAGATAACTAGGCATATAAAAATTCCCTTAGATCCCCTTACCTTTCCCCTCTTGTGGTATCATAGCCACTTTAGGTGCTCATGCTTCAGTCAGTCTTGGTTCTTTTATTAACTACAAAATAACAATGTTTACAAATATTCAAAATCACCATGGCATGTCTACCTCATGGTGTGAAAAAAGGCATAGTCATAAAAATATCTATGCAAAAACATTTAAACATGATAAAATTCAAATTATTCCATGGGGTCAAAATTGGGACATTACACTTTCTCTGGTGGACCTTGGGTTATACATGTCAATGTCCTCTTTGAGATCTTTAAGCACCAGGTTCATCTCTGATGAATTTCTCCTTTTTGTCTATTTTCCACTTCCTTCCAATAGTTTAGGTATTCCCTATCTTTTGTGGAAAATTCTGCCCTTATATAGTTTTTGCACCTATCCCAGTGTGGTTGGGTTGAATAGGCCTTTTTCTTCTTTTGGCTCTTTCTTTTAAACTCTCCTCCTCCAAGATTTCTTCACCAGATCTAATCTGGATCATTCTTCTAAACCTCTTGGATGTATTCAAGATTTTGCATAATTACTACTAACATTTTCCTTCTAATGTTGTGACCTTCCTTCTTTGCCTTCTCATTGAGACCAAATGTCATTCCCATCATTCCTTGGTGATCATTCGCACTTGATCTCTCGATTGACCTACCTACCCACGATCCTTATTTGTCTCATCGTCAAGGGAGACTTGAACTTTACAACCCCCTGCAGCTAATAGCTCTTTATCCTTCTTATTGCCTTGAGTTACCACCTCTTCTTCTCCAATTGGTTTGTAATTATTCATTAGCAAACTAATTGCATCCCCGCTTCCACTCGTGTTTGTAAGCTTGTCTCGATTGACAATTGCTTGGCATTTCATCATTTCCACTTTTCAATTTGTCAAGGTTTCAATTAGCCCACAACTACTGAGTTGTTGATTAAGCAACTACCATGTCAGCAAGCAAATATTCCAAACTTATTCCTTCCTCTTTTAACATGAATGAAATTTAGTTAGTATATAACTTCCTTTAATAGTGTTTTTTTTGTTGAAATGTTGCTCATATTACTTAATGGAACAAATAGGTGCATCATAAGTCAAATAGTTGCAACATGTAAATCACTAGGGTATTGAGAAAATCTCGCCCGAAGAAAGCCAAAAAAGCAAGCATATCTACCTACACACCAAGAGAAGGAGACTCAACATCACAACAAAAAACAACAAGTTTGACTTTCACAAGAAAAACCAACTCCTGCTTAAAACCCCTCAACTCCCCTAAGCTATATGAGGAAGGCACTCCCTGAAAAGTAACTTTACATCAATGCTTGCAAAGAAAGATAATAGGAACAACCATAGTAAGTGCCACAAGAATTTACAACTATCCCTAATCATCCAAGTGTCTCCCAAAAGGGGACCTTTCCTTGACAGCAGGGCAATAAAGAAGAAGTGATACTCAACTTGAAACCAAGACCAAAACACCTTTGCAACCCGACATCTCCAAAAAACATGTTTCATCATTGCCACACACAAGCAACATCTATCACACCAATTTTATGGAGCCTATGTTTGTCAGCCAACACCACACCTTGTGATTAAAAGAGGAGTGTGATTTCCATATGCACTAGTACCTATGTTTTTTTTGTTTTCTTTTCTTTTTTATTTTTGTTGCCCCGACCAGAGATGCCTTGCACTCTTCATGAGGGAATCATTTGGAAACAGATCGCAGTCCATATGTGTCCACCCCAAACGGAAACTTTCAGGACAATCGCATCTTACTTCCCAGTTGTCTCATCTAATTGGGACAACAAGCGACAAGCACAGACCCATGATATTTCAAATTCCAAACCAATGCAACCTTGGGTTTCCTCGAGACCCCCTCCCCTAAAAGGTTGATCGACCTTCTTGGGAGGTTGATCGACCTCCTTAAGACCCATGAGGAGTGTCATTTTAGAACACGGGATGTACACCACCAAACTAGTAGACAAATCAACTCTAGGTAGCAACAGAGTCGAACTCCCCCCGTCCAACACAATACACCTTAGGTTCGTTCGAGCAGCTAGGTTTCCATCCAAAAATTCTTCCCCACGGTCTTGGATGTATCATGTTAGGAGATTTGGGCTTCCTCACTCTTGTGTTCCCCCTAGGATCGTGTAGCTAATCCCTCTTATCCCTAACCACTCCTTGGAGGATATCATCTAACATTGCATTGGCCTTTTACAGTTATTGATGACTCTGATGGGGAGCCTATATCACAATCCTCTTGCTTGTCCTCGATAGTTAGTGCCAATTACAATAGTTCTTGACATCCTCTCTTTTGTTCAACACAAATACTCATTAGTTTCCAACATCTTTCTTCTACTTGCACCTTATTTATATCTTCTCTTAGTTGGACATTTAGCTTTTAATTAGACATGTAGTTCTTTATATTTCCCCATTGTTAGTATTGATCTAGGAGATGCTTTAGAACACCCAATTTGTACCTACACTAGATGTACTCGTTTAGTCCCATTGACCTACTTTTGTGTTATTTTTTTGGACATTAAATAAACTATCTTATCTTATAGGGTCCACCCCCACTTTTTGTTCAAAGGAGTAATAATGTCAAAGGAATGCCTCACCATTTCATATAGGTATGTGGTCGCATAAATGTAAAAGGGCTTCCCATACCTCTATCTCCAATTCCTCCAAAATCAACCCAATTCATACCAATACATTTAAAAAGACAAACACTGGGGATCAAGCAACAAAGATCCTCGAAAACAAATTTGTCTAATCAAGTGAGTTTTTGGGCCTGGTAAAGATCACACCAAGTATACCACTCACGACGCTTCTAATTCCACAAATCCTTCCAAAAGAAGATAGACAAAAGACCAACCTAACCTTCGAGGGATGGAGACATTCAAATCGATCGTGACACCAAATCCCATGCAACCTGGGGCCCTTCAAATTGCCAAGCAAAAAAACTAAACACGACTTACCAAGCTGCCCACACCCTCTTGAGTGGGGTAGAACTAACAATTGTGAAGGCTTGGGCATTCCAAATTATGTCACATCACTAAAATTAGCTTTTTATACAAGTTAGGGTCTGACACACTCCTCTAAAATCCATTCAACCTTAAATGCTCATCAATCTTCAAGTACCATGCTCTAGGTGCCTCCTTCAGCTATAAAGTGATTTCTTCTGTTTGCAAACCAAATTGCTCCTTGCCCATCACCTCAAACCCCTTGATTAAGTCATATACACCTCTTCTTCACAATGTCCATTCAAGAATGCACTCTTCACATCCACCAAATTGCACTGCCAAAGCTAACACCAACCCGATTGTGGTTATCTTCACAATTTAGGGAAACGTCTCAAAATCAATCCCTTCTTGTTGTTCATATCCCTTCGTTGTCAACCTCACCTTATATTTCTTTATGGACCCATATGTTATGATCCAAATTACCCAAAACAACATAATAAACACTGAATACACTAAATATATATTGGAAGCATGGCTCCCAAGAATAACAATGATGATAAGTCCACAATAATTCCTAAGATAGTAGGAGAAGAATTCCTAATAACCTCAAATAACAATATACAATGAATATATAAAAATTGTGTAAATGATTATACTCAACTCCTATATATACAATTTCTCACTCATTACTCATGTAGGTCTAGTTCCAAGCCGATCCATTATAATTATACAAGTGACCACTTATATTGGCTAGAATGTCAAAACATTCCCTCCCCTCTTAGAATGCTACATCCTCGAAGCACAAGATGAAGCCCATTTGTATGATCTTTATAAGTTGGTATTGAATTTCTGCCATTCTTGATCATACATCCATCCATTAGGAATCTTCATCAATAATGACCTTTGATAATTTGTCTTCATGTGATTATCCAACCTTTAAATCCACACGTCCATATCCTTTTGAATTTGTTATCGTCATTGGTTTTCGATTGAATCTTTCTCTGTTATTTTCCTTATTTTGATTCGATCAATGTTGTTGGTCATGTGATCTACTTTCTTGAAATGTGGGTATCAATGTGTGCCTTTATATATTGTTTGTGGACTTTCCTAATAATCAAAATGTCAATATGGTTCAACTGTTGTCGACTTTGCTTCTCTATCTTCAAACTTATCTTCAATTTTTCTTCCATCTTATTATATCGTTCTATCTTCTATGCTTTTTCTTCATTCACACTTTATCTTGGAGAGAATCATCCAACGTTTTCTTATAGTCTTCTATTTTGGACTTTACCTCTTCAAGCAAGATATCAACTTCTTTGAGCATATTCTTGTGATATTCCTTTATCTTCTCTTCCTTCTCCATAAATGATTGAAGTGCAATGTCATCCATCAAGCTCTTTTGTTCCTCTTCTATCTTGGCTTCTATTTTTTACTTGACTTCATCAATATTAAGGACTTCTTCAACCTTCTCACAAATCTCCCCTTCGATTCTCCTTGTCCTGTCTTCATTTTCTATCTTCAACTCAACGATGATTTTTGTCTTCCTTTAAGCTCTTAACTTCTTTCATTAGTGTTTGATTGTAGTTTTGTAATCCTGAAATTCCTTTCACCTTTCTCACAATTTCTAACTTTAACTTCTTACTTTCATTTTGCAACTTGGATACTTTGTCCTCTTTCTTCTCAATTTCTTCCATGCAATTAGATTTGGTCTCCTCTAATTCTTTTTGAAATTCTTTCAACACTTCGTTATCTTGATTTTTGTTTTTTGATCATTTTTACAAGAGTATTTTTTCAAAATTGTCATCTAGAAATAGTAACGTTTTCTCTATCAAGAGATATGCACCATGTAAAGGCTTCCCCTTCGAGAATACCAAATATGAATACCCTCCTAAGTGAAGGAGAATTATATTTCCAATAAATTATAAATTATTCAACACTAGGTCCATCTCGTACTCTAGTGAAAGAAATTGACCCCTTTTCCTCTTTGTTAGGAACTTGTAGGCCAAACTAAACGTTAATGTATAACTGATGTTACTTACTCTATGAAGCAAGTATGAAGGTGAAAATTTGAGAAAATATGGATCATATTGTCTCCTTTGAAATTCTTCAAATTCTACCTCAATCTATGTTTCATACTGGAAGCTTTGAAGACATTACAACCCTTGCCCATCTTGTCAACAAAAGAAGGTTTTTCAGAACCTATGACTTCCAAATCCAATATCTCTATTATGACTAGCAACATCTGTCCAAAATTTTACATAAATATTTCCTCTTTTTCCTCTACAAATTGCCTTTTGAATCACCCAATTTGGACATACCTGTTGAAATAATGTAACTGCGAAGAGCATTCTTATTATTTTGTTATTGGATTAAATCCCCATTGTGGATTAATCATGTCATTATTATTATTTTTATTATTAGGTTAATCCC